>PVIC010003664.1:0-67526 GCA_004025085.1 Thryonomys swinderianus | reverse complement strand
CCTCATTACATCCCCACACCAAATTTCCTTTGGAAATTTCCCATTCTACAAAAACTGTCATACTTTCTAGAGCCCATTTGCATCTACAGGTGCTCATATCAAAGAGAAGATCCAGTATTTGCCTGTCTCTTCCTCTTTCTTGTAAAGACCATATAATGACTTTTTTTTCTTTGAGGTGTGTGAATTTTAAACTGCTAATAAATGCATTATAGTTCCTGATTTCAGTACATTCAGAATATTCACATCATTTGGAAGAGAGTTTGGTGTATTTCTGTTTTGTTGTGAAGATTAAGGAGTATACTTTTTTTTTTTTAGAGTGACTGATTTGGTTTTGGGGACAGAACTATCTCCAAATTTCATTAATTTTGCATTCTATAAATGAAAGCCACCTGTTATGCTGTAACATGCTAATTATGGTAAAGACCAATAATGAGAAAGAACAGTATTTGAAATATGTGGAGGTTTTGCTAAAAATTTTCCTGTCCACATCTCTAGTGCTTATTTTTATATGCATATGTGTATACATCATATATAGTACATATTTAACCAACACATTTGGTAATATTAAAAAATACCTCAGATTCAAAGTAAGAGACCTTCTCTATTCTTTCTCTTTAACAGTTTGGCTTTTTTTTTTAAAGTTGTGGGTGAAAGCTGCCATAAAAATACTGACTTAAACTCGAGCTCATACCTTGCAATCTTACAGTAAACGGGGTTCTCTCTTGTGGTTTTGGTAATGCCACAGTCAATTTAAGGTTCACTTTGTCAAAATTTATCAGAAAAACAATCTGAATGAATTTTATTTTGAAGATAGAATAGCTCATTTTCTCTGAATGTTCCTTTGAAACATCTTACTGTCTCTGTGTGTGTCTATTTTGTTTTCTTTAGGTTTTGGTTTTGCTTTTTGAGGTAGGAGCTTACTGTATAGTCTGGATTGGCTTTGAACTCATATAGCTCAGGCTGCCCTTGAACTTGTGATCATCCTCCTGCCTCAGACTCCTCAGTGCTGAATTTACAGGCATAGGTTTGGTTATGTCATTTTTTTCTTCCTCGAGGCCTACAGCAAATGATTACAGGCAGGAGTATAAAAGTCATGTGTATGGTATTAAGTCTTTGCAGGGAATGAGCTATATCCTAGGCCCCCCTTTTTAATTGTTTTTCTTTTTGAGATAGGGTTTCACTAGGTCACTTTGTTGCCCAGGCTAGGCTCAGCTTGTAATCCTTCTTCCTCAGCTTCCCAGAGTTCTGGGACTATAAGAATGCTCTAGCATGCCCAGTTTAAAAACACTTCTTGATCTGAAAATGTCTGATTTTCACAAGATTCGTGTCCTCAGGACTAGGTCGGGACCTGAGTTCTTTCTAGGGCAGCACACATTTCTTCTAACTCTGCACATGGGGTTTCTGGACCACTGAGCAAGGGCCATGACCCCTTCTCAGAAGCTCTGGCGGCCGCCATTAAGTGCTGTCAATCATCAGTCCAAAGTGAGCACATGTTTTTTAGAGTCTTCTTTCTCTTTTGCGGGAAAAGAATTCATAGTCTCTTACTATTCTGTTTGGAAGCACTCGATAGTGAGTTGAGCCACTGGTGCCTATGTTCAGAGCCATATGCCGGGCAGTGTTAAATTAAAAGGTACACGAGATTTAGGCCAAGCCCTGACCTCTTATCAGACCCTGCACTAGTGGGATTCATCATTATTGGTGACAGATTCCTCCAGGTGTTTTAAATTACAGGCTTTCTGGAGTCTGTAATCCAGAGCCAGTAATTGCTATGTGTAAAGCAACTTTTAGCTATTCCCTTTTGATTCTTCAGCACCTAACTCTCCTTGGATAGAAATCTTTAAAAAACTGCCTTACTAAAATCCATTTGATAGTTTCTGTGACCATGTTCTGAGCCACACAGAAGTGACATTATTTTGGACAGATTTTTTGCTCTGGATTTTTTTTGGGGTGGGAGGATCAGGGACAGCATTTGAATCCTCAAAAGGTCTAAGAAATTTTTATTGATCAAGTTTTTCACACCCCTTTTATGTTAGTGTGTGTGTGTGTGTGTGTGTGTGTGTGTGTGTGTGTGCACACTCGAGATTTAACTCAGGACCTTGTGTTTGCAGGCATGGCACCATTGAGCTAAATCTTGGGCCCTAACTCCCCACCCCTCTAGCATGTATTTGATTTGTATTCTAATGGCTTATAACTATTACTGGTATGAAATCAGTAACCATTTAATCAAAACATTTACTTATAGATCACCTACCAACATATACAAATACATCTGTAGAGACTTGCTTTGAGTTCTGCACTGTGATCTTGCTGTACTGTGTGTGGCTGTGAGTGTTGCTGTCATGGGAGGGTTTGACCTGTCCACTGTCAAATGTTCTGCTGTTACATTTCTCTTCCTGCATCTGGAGTTGATGGTCATTCTGCCTCCATAGTAGGTGGGGTTAATACAAGCCAGAGACAGGCATAGTACAGGCGTCTGAGCACATCACTCTTAACAAAATGTAAGTAGCATGCAGAATTCCTCCCTTATCCAACAGTCATGGACATTTATTAGTACTCTACATATTTTCAGGTGTATGTTTGATTGAGAGCTTGTTGGTCTGATTACAGCCCGATTGTCTTGGAATATATATGTGGAATGGTCAGTGGTAACCATGCACATTCCCATTTGGCTCTTAATCACCAATGTTCCTCCATGACTAATGATCACCGTAGACAAAGCAAGTGCTCCACAGCAAGGCTGGCACTTCAGTCCTCCTCAAAAGAGCTTTTGGCTTGGGATGAGAGTGGTACAGTGCCTTTTTTGCTGCCAGTTCTGAGGGCAGTTCAGGAAGTTAGCTTTGTCATCTTCAGAGAACTCATTGTGCAAGGAACCACAACAAGATTCTACCTCTTTGCAAATTTCAGCCAAGAGGTGAGTTTTTGTTTTCAGTGTTAATTCATACAATTGCAAGGATTTTTCAGATCCGAGATGTCCAAGCTGGGCTTGGCTTTACTTTTGTTCTTTTAAACACATGTTCCTTGTCCCCATCCAACAGAGGAGCTGGGTTGCCTGCTGCTGCTCAGGCCTCAAGGGGCCCCACTATTGGACTGGGCCTCTTGAATTCCATTAAGTGGAACACAGACAGCATGTGTCATAGAGGCTGCTAGGGAAGGGTGAAGTGCAAAATTAGTGTCTGTGGGTGGGCATGTGTTCTCATCACATCGCCAGAGAACTGCAGTGTGCAAAGCTGGCAGGATCTTATTCCAAAGAAAAATAAGATGGCCCCTTTCCTCTGCTTTGAGTAATAATAAAAATCATCACTAACTCTCATGAAGAAGAAATGAGACTGTTAGAAAACCTTTGTGAATGTCTGTATATTTAATAGTAAAGGAACTTAGCATTGAAAGAATTGTCCAAAGGATTCTGTCGTCCATGTTGCAAACATAGTTAAATGATCTATAAGAATAGTATTGTCTAAAGGTTAAGGGAATTTGGTAGTGGTGACAATTAGGAGAAAACCTATTCTGTTTAACTCTCTTCTGCCCTTATTTAAACAGATTTTATAAGAAAAGACATGTCTGGGTAAAATCAATACCAAAGAAAATGTTTTAGTTTTACATATATGTGATTTGCCTTGTACCCCAATGGGACAGAATAAAGGCAACATTTATGTTATTATTTGAAGTATAAGATGTTAAGTTTATAGTTGCTTGAGAAGGTCAAATTTGCTAATTATTCCTCATAGCAAAGAAGAATATTTCTTAAAGGATAATTACGACATTTGTCATTTGCACAGGGACATATGTTATCTTTTTTGTACACATTACTTTCATAATTAGGGCAATTCTTTTTTTTTTGTACTAGGATTGAATTTGTGATCTTATGCTAGCAAGGCAGGCCCAGAACCACTGATCTAAATCCCTGGCCCTAAAGTTAATTTTTAAATAGTGATAACAATTACTTTTAAAGGACTGCAGAAATGGTCTGTGTTCTTTTTTAAATTGTAAAATAACACAATACAAGACTTAACCATCTTGGTCATTTTGAAGCATAGAACACAGTACTATTTACCACATGCATATTGTTGTGCAGCAGGGCCTTGTAGTTTTTTTATCTTGTAAAACTGAAACCGATACCTAGTAGATAACTCTCATTTCCTCCTCTGCCCACCCCTGGTAACCACCATTATGCTTCTCTTTCACGCCTTTGACTAGTCATAGTCAGGTACCTGCGTGAGGGGGTAGATGGGACAGTATTTGTCTTTTCGTGGATCGCTTATTTCACTTCGCCATGTTTGCAAGCTTGGCCCCAGGTCATGGAATGTGACAGATTTTCCTTTATGCATTCATCCCTTGATGACCATCTGACTTGTTCTCTTGTCTTAGCTTACTATGAATACTGGGTTGTCCCTCTTGACTAAGGACTAAGTTAGGTGCCCTTTTATTCTTTTTGATATAGCAGCCTGCAGTGATAGGTTTATGATACCATGGCTTCAGGCAAGTGTAACTGTGTCTTTGTGACCGGGCACACTGGAGGAAGTTCCCTGCAGCTGCTTGGGTGTCCCACCTTGGGCAGTAGTTCTGGTCCCCTGAACGCACATGTGCACGCATGGTTGTGCTTCCTGTCACAAGGACCCTGTGATGGCCAGGAAAGCCCAAGCCCAGCAGCTCAGCCACCAAAGGTCTTGGTGATCTGTGAGGATTGTGAGTTTTGAAATAAAATGCCTGCTAGGGCTGCCACAGCCAGTGGGCTTCCGGAGCTGTAGAGAATGCCAAAATTTTTGGGAAGTTCTTTCCGAATTGGGTACCCCAAACTAGAGTACTGCCCTGTAAATGAAAAATCTTTAAGGATATTGTGTTAAAACTGTAGCTAATGGGCCTCTACAGTTTTCCTATCTCCAAGTTCTTTAATAGTTGGAACGTAATTAAAGAGAGGTTTGTGTATACACGGAGGCTGAGGCAGGAGGATTGCCATGAGTTTAAGGTTGAGTTCAAGGCCAGTGAAAATTATGTAGTGAGAAGAGACCTGTCTCAAAAAAAAGAAGAGAGAGAGAGAGAGAGGAGAGATCTGTGGTGTGGAGTGAAGGACTCCTTTAGAGCATGTAGGGAAATTGTCTTTATCAGTCAAATCCTACCCCTTTATGTGGTCAGCTGCTGAAGAAGCCACTCGTGATCACCTCGTGAGCCTGACGCTTCTCTTAACCGCTCGCCCGCAGTCAGTGTGACCCTAAAAGACAATCTCCCAGGAACACTTAATTTGGGATTCATAAGTCATAGAATCAGTACAGATACCCTTGATAAATTCACAATTAAGTTAGATTTTGTTTTTTTCTTGGTCTCTTTGCTTGTATAGGTGTAAAGATGTCCCAACCTTCCCAGCAGGTCGTCAGGTTCTCTCTTGAGAGCCACTCCCTGCAAGGGTGTAAAGTCCCAGGGATCCCCAAATGAATCCTAAATCAAGCAATGCCTAACCGTGTTCCTTCCTGGGATTTTGTAATTGTGCCATGACATTTGCACTGGGAGGACAGGTCTATTCGTGTGTCATGCTTTCAAGTCTTTGTGGTTTTACATTTTTTTCGGTTTGAAAGATGTTTTCAGTTGCATTTCACTGCCGAAAGTGTTGATATACTCTTGTGGGATACTGTAATGGCATGTGCTTGCTCAGTTCTCTGGCACGGCTAAAGTAAAGGCTCCAAGACTTGAAAAAAACACACACACAAGTTGAAAGGAACCTCTAAAGTCACTTGGCTCCCACCCCTCACTGTGCGTACGGAGAGGCCAGCTGTGGAATGGAAGTGTCGTACCAGGTGTGAGGAGATGCACTGCGGGTAAGGGCTCCAGACCTGTGCCCTAGTCACACTGATGCATCCCAAAAGGAACTTTCAGGATAGGAGCCCTCCCTGCCCCTCTCTCCAGCTCTGTCCCCTGTTCACATATTTGTCACATAACTGTAGTGACATCTCTTCACTTCTCCTTATAGTTCCTTTACAGTTGGTTTTCTGGTCAATAAAGCTTAAGAGACCAACAAGGCTAACATCTCTACATCCTCCAGAGCTTCTAGCATGGGTGGGGGACATTTTCTGGATGTGGAGACATTTCTGCAACACACGAGTGGTTACGAAGCCTAGATCTTAGTCCTGTATCTGCCTAAAATGTCAGTGGCCTTGAACAAGTCCCTTTCCAGGCTGAATTTTGATGTGTCCATCTGACTAAAGGGTCTAAAAGAGATGCTTCCTCTGAGGTTTTCTGGTTGAAAGATGTGGGTGACTCTGCGTGTGTGTGTGTGTGCGTGTGTGTGTGTGTGTGTGTGTGTGTTTAGTCTTCAGTAACCTTTGCTGAAGACCTGACATCTCCCTTCAGTTCATCTCTTCTGTCTCCACATGGGGAGTGAGGCCCCTAAGCCCCGTTCTTCAGGGAGGATAGAAACCTCGAGTGTGTTCGTTTGTATGTTCAGACTTCCATCTCTATCTAGTGAGGGAGATGACCAAATCCTAGGGGAAGAAAAAAAGTTAAGTGAGTTCATAATTCTTGTCACCTGAAACGACAAGTCCATGGGTCTGCCCAGAGTGTATGCGGTGACATGACACGCTGACTCTCCATCCTTCTATTGAGGTCAGCCATCACCTGCTGTGTAGAGCAGGTCATATGAAGGACTGACTTATAAAAGTTTTCATAGATCTAGAATTTGGGAGCTGGGGATTTAGCTCAGCGTTCCATGCCTGCCTTGTAAGCATAATGTCCTGAGTTCAATCCCCAGTACCACTGCAAAAAAAAAAAAGCTACTAGCATTTGGTATTAGGTATTAACAGTTGATAATTTCCCCCATCTTTTGACCATGACTTACTTGAAAAGAAGGGTAGGCAACAGGTTATCAAAACAAAACAGAGCTGGGTAGGCTCAGTGGCACTGCACCTGCCTGGCATGTGCAAGGTCCTGAGTTTGAACCCTGGTACTGCCCCCCACCCCAGAGTGGCACACATCTGTTATAATCCCAGCACTCAGAAGGCTGAGGCAGGATTGCTGCAAGTTCGAGACCAGCCTGGACTACATAGTGAGTTCAAGTAGCCTGAACTGCACTGGGAGACCCCATCTTCAAAAAAAAAGAAAAGAAAAACAAAACCTGCATCGTGAGTCATGAGAAAAGTGACGAGACTTTTCAAGACCATTATCAACATCTTGTAGATCTAGATTGCAAAGTAAGCCATTAATATCACTGCATTTCCCACTAAACACTTCAACGTGTTGATTATTAAGTACTCTTTCCTTTGTTTTCTTCAAAAAGGAGGAAGAAAGCGAAAATATTCTGAGAAAGTTGGGCACATAAGTTCAAGGGCTGCAGTTGAAAGTCCTGAGTTGGAGATTATTAACTCTAAACAACTCCCTCTGCCATTCGTGTTTTCAAGTACCAATTTTTCTATTACATGTGCACTTTAATGTGGTGAGAGTTAATTTTGTTCAGTGATCCAGCCTTTCCATTAACTGGTCTTTGGGGTTTAAATGTGGATCGTAAATATCATTTGTACAAGGGTGTATAAAATAGAGGGAAAGTCAAAGAAAATTACTGCTTTCAGTGTAAAAAATAGAGGAAGAAAGGGTTCTTCAGGGGTGGGTTTTGTTTGTTTTAAGTTGGTAATCCTTTGATCATGAGTAATTGTGGACTCCACTGAACCTTGGGCTCAGTGAAGCAGACAGAACATAAGCCTGGATTCAGACTTTGGCCACTCACCTCCCAGGGATCCCTTGCCCCCTCTTTTTGCCATGTAATCGTCCTGAAATCCCACTAGGACGGACTCTTTAGGCTATGAGAAGAAACATTCTTTATTGGTACAAATAAGATAAAGTTTACCTTTTAAGATACTTAGTTACTCGTGTCAAAAAGCTCCTATGTTAGTGATTTTTTGACAAAAAAGCCAACTGTCGGGCCGGAGGGTTAGCTCAGTGGTTCTGGTGCCTGCCTCACAAGCACAAGGTCCTGAGTTCAATCCCCAGTAACCACATACAATATTGGGCATGGAGATTCACACCCACCAGCAATCAATACCACATACCACAGTGCCGGGCGTGGTGCCTCATGCCTGTAATCCCAGCACTCAGGAGGCAGAGACAGGAGGATTGCTGGGTTCGAGGCTTGCCTGGGCTACATAGTGAGCTCAGGACCAGCTTGAACTACAAAGCGAGACCCTGCCTCAAAAAAAAGAAAAAAAAAAAGCCAACTGTCTCCATTAGATGCCTTGAATGTCAATAGGTTCTTGGGAATGAATCTTCCCATCATTTCCTACAATTTTTAAACTGACCTTAAAATATTCATATTAACATTTACAGAGGCTGTTTATAATGCTGTAATGGGGTTCACATCGCAATTGAATACACCTAGACACATCAGCTTTATGTTGTTGGGAGCAGGGCATGGTGGCGCACAGCTGTAATCCGAGCCTTCGGGAGGCTCAGGCAGGAGGATCACAAGCTAAGCCCAGCCTGATCAACTCTGGGAGTTAGTGAAACCCTTTCTCAAAATTTTAAAAAAGGGTTTGGGTATGTACTTCAGTGTGAAGGCCCTGGTTTCAATCCCCAGTACTACACCACACGAAAAGAGCCCAGTGCTTGCTGTGTATTGAGGTTTTATATTGCAGAACAACCCCAGTGTCTTTATTATGTCCATTGTGTCCCAGTATAAATGATCAGTCTTCGTGTATTGTGTATTTAGTATTTTGGGGGTTGATGAATTTAAGTGCTGACTTTAAAGACTATCGGAAAAGTTTGTTGTGTTATGTGTTGTGGTTTAGTGTTCTTAGACAAGCTCTCACTGCATAGTTCAGGCTGGTCTCCAACTGAAGTCCTGCTCAAGCCTCCCAAGTACTGGTATTAGAGGCACATGCCACGCATCCAGCTGGTTCTGTTGTTTTTAAAAAACACACGCAAAATTTATAGAGCCTTCTATAATCATGTTTGGGGTGTGTGTGTGTGTGTGTGTGTGTGTGTGTGTGTGTGTGTGTGTGTGTGGCTCACTATGTAGCCCAGGCAAGCCTCAAACTCAGGAATCCTCCTGTCTATGCCTCCCAAGTGTTGGGATTACAGGCGTGAGCCACCACACCCGGCACTGTGGTATGTGGTAGTGATTGCTGGTGGGCGTGAGTCTCCATGCCCAGCATTGTATGTGGTTACTGGGGATCGAACTCAGGACCTTGTGCTTGCGAGGCAGGCGCCGGAACCACTGAGCTAACTCTCTGGCCCCCATGTTTGATATATATTTTAAGTAAAGTAAAAATAGTTTTATTAATAGTTTTACAGAAAAAAAAAACATATATAGGCAGAATTCACACTTTTCCTGGGCAGGATTTATACTTGTTCAGGCTGCAGGAGATACATGTCTAGGGACCAAACTAACAATTGTGTTGTGAACATGATATATTGGAGGTGCGTCTGCCAAAGCTTTGAGAACCTTATTGAAAGTAAACCACACCGTTGGGGAGTTAGCTCAGTGGTGCTGCTGCCTTCCTTACAAGCGCAGAGTCATCAGTTCAATTCATAATATTGCGCGCACGTGCACACACACACGATAAACCATAAGACCAGCGTTTTCTGAGATTTTCAGTTGCCTGCACAGTGCCAGGCCCGAGTGGCCTGTTATGTGGATTAACCCCAGAACGGGCTCCATGTGGGAGGCAGCTGTGGTCCAGAAAGCTCCCATCCTCCAGCCTCAGTGGGGTTCCCAGCTCACCAAACTGTCCAGGCTCCGAGCTGAGAGGACATCCGCAGATCCCTTGTTGTCTGCTGGTATTTCCCCTATGGTTTCCTCCAAGGCCTCTTAAGCCTCTGCAAATCTAATAATTTTTTACTTCTAGTCCTGATCTTTGTTTCTTTGTATCTTTGCTTCCTTTCCTTTCCTTGGCCATTCTGGGTCACCAGACACAGCAGCACAGAAAGCTGGCCCCGGGGCCCATGGTACAAGAGGACAGCCAGCAGCACTAGCACCGGCACTGGGGGAGTAAGCATGGTTACAGCAAACTGTGCTACGGAGGCACGTCTCAGTCCAAACTGTGTGTTATGTAGGATATATCCTTTTGGATCAGAATCACTAGTTTCTAAGAATAAAGTGTTTGCAGGGGTTTTTTGGTTTTGCATTTTTTTTAAAAGGAAATATTTTTGAATTAAAAATTCAATAGGAAAATAAAA
Organism: Thryonomys swinderianus; assembly: GCA_004025085.1. Taxonomy (NCBI): domain Eukaryota; kingdom Metazoa; phylum Chordata; class Mammalia; order Rodentia; family Thryonomyidae; genus Thryonomys; species Thryonomys swinderianus. The sequence goes on along the minus strand of PVIC010003664.1, from coordinate 57,374 downwards.
ATACTAGCTAGAGACCTAAGCCTAATAAACTTTGACTTGCCCGGATTTGTTCTAAAGACTGATTTGTAACTATTGACTTTCGTATCATTCATATTCAGATCTCAGCAATATTACCAATGTCTTTCATGGTAATAGAGAAAATGTCCCCTGTAATGTGCATACTAGAAAATGATGTGTGGGTGAGGAGGTTTATTTATATGCTTCTGTGTAGCCAGGTAGCATCCACAACAAAGATTCTGGGCTTCTCCCAGAATGAGGGTGGATGTGACCCTTACCTCCTCCTCCGAGGCTAGGACTTAGACACAAAGAGCACAAGTGACCTTGTAGGACAACAGAATTTCTGGCTAGTGTTGCACAACTACAGTGAGGATTCCTAAAATACTTCCTATGGCTTCAAACATAGTTTCTGATTCCGAAACAGGGAAGGAAACCTATTCACAGCCCGGGGTGGGCAGTCTCAGCCTCCTACAGTATAAGCAGTTAGCTTTTGGTGCCTGGATGGAGCTTATGCCCCCAGTCATTGGAAAGCAAAGATCTCACACACTTTTTAGGAGCCATGATATATATCGGGATTCCATTTCTGAAAACTCAGCTCATGTCATTTTTTAAAGTGATAACGAAGATAAAGCATATCAAAAGACAAGCAGGAAGCCCAGTGGGGGGAGCTCCTCTGTTTGGGACGATGCCCTGCAGTAGTGCAGAGAAGCAGGAACAGACTGAGGGCAGTGCTGAGCTGCTCTCCTACCAGGCAGTTCTGCTACTGCGCGTAGCGCTGGCACTGGGAATTCAGACGACAGTGTTAGTGTCTGTTCGAGTACCTGGTCCCTTTTCATAGCAGATACTGGGTAGTGCACCTTCCTCGATGGACCTTCAAGTGTAATTTGTGTCATTTCACTGATCTTAAATATCTCTGGGAAGATGTCTCCCTCCACCCATTACTGAAGTTTGAAGCCAGGGCTTTCTCACTGAGCTACATCCTCAGCCCTTTCTCTGTGTTTATTTTGAGACAGGCTCTCTCACTAGTTGCTGGCGTGCCCAGGCTGGGCTCCAGCTTGTGATCATCCTTCCTTCCCTTCTTCCCTAGCTTCCCGGAGAGCTGGGATTACAGGTGTGCATCACCATGCCTGTTGGGAAACCTTTTTCTTACATGATCTCAGCCCACTTTCGGCTTCTCTACCACTCATATCATGCACACCAGTTCTCTTTCTGAAGCAAACATTTCATGTTCAGGGAGGTTCTTAGTGTTTGATGGGAGAGTGGTGCTTTTGCCAGACTTGTCCCCGCCAGAAACTGCATCTTTGCAAGTAAGTCTTCTATCATGGGAATTAGTTGGCTTTTCTTAGCCCCATATTCTGTAACAGCTTAAAGTAACCATTCACACAGTGCAATGTTGGTGATTAACACAGAGGCTTTTCTTCTGTGCATAAGCATGTAGGGAAGTACCCCCCCTTTAGAGGCTTGTACAGAACAGAAAATCATGTTCCTGCCATGTGTTAAAGCCACATTATATATAATGTCCTTTGCCTGTCAAGTTGAGAATATATGCATTTCTAAAACCAAGGCAGTCCCCCTTTTTATTCTCCACCCCTTGTAATCCCCCTTTTAAAAATGCTTACACTTGAACATTCACAAAACTACCTTCTGACCTAAGGAGTAGACTGTGACCAATATCTTTGGCTCCTCAACACATTCGATTCTGCTGAAATATTTTGTTAATTCATTTTTCGTATCTGCATCTATACAAACACACACAGATATATATTCTGATGCAATCGTAGAGCTTCTATGAACCTATAGGCACAAGAAAGACCAGGGTGTGGGGATGTGATTAAAATACAGTGAGTGTGCCTGATTCCCCAGAGACACTACTGTTATATTTGGCCCAGCTGGTGTCTGGGAGTTGGGCTGGAGAGGCTGGGATCTCGGCTAATCCCTCTCAGGGTCTGGTGAAGTGGAGAAGAGTGGACGAGAGGCTGGGAGGAAGCGAATCTAATGTTTAGCATAATGGAGAGATAAAGGAGTCATGTAATCACATCAGGGCTGGGGAGGAGGTGGGGGAAGAATTTATGGAGAATATAAAAGTCCAGTCTCCATCCCTGAGAGAAGTGGAGAAAGGAGGGGCTGGAGCAAAGGCCAGGCCCAGATGGTAGACGGAATTCCTTTCTTCTACAGGTGTGCCTGCAGTGCACCGGCAGACAAGCTCTTTGTGAGATAAAGCACAGGAGGCCGGTCTCAAATGTCCTGCTGAATCCCCGCCCCTGCCCCCTCTGGCCGGGCAGTCTCCAAACCCACTCCTCAGTGGCCCAGGGCCTGGGGTTTAAAAGACCTCCTTCTGAAATCAAAGCCAGCCGTTCAGCAAAAATCATGATGGCTCCAACTTAATCAAACTTCTCTGGTTGTGGCACTTAACCTTCATTGCTGCTTTTAACCAGCAGGGTAGATCTTGTCTTCATTTTGCAGAAGAAGAAACCGAATCTCAAAAAGCAAATTCAGTGCTCCTAAAGCAGTTGCTTTGCACACTGCTGCCCTGTCTGGCCCTGCAGCGCGCAGTCTTCACACGGCACAGTGCTACCTCGCTACCATTCCTATGGTGCCTTTGTTTATTTCTGAAGTGGTCTGCTTTGAATATGAGAAACCAGAACATAGAGGCTGAGGTCTAAAACTTGTATTTGGGGGTGCTAATCCGGTCTTGGAATTGTTCTTTCTTTGCCCTCCTGCTCTTTGGGTGTTAGTCACCTCTTTCCTACTGAGTGAGCCGTGAACAAATAAGTCTGTATGTTGGGAACATAAAGAGCTTTCCTTTTAAAGAAACACTGAGATGGAGGATCCATGGTCCACCCAGTGCTATTCAGCGTGGCTAAGGAACGCAGCCTCGTTTGAGTGGAAGCAGGCAGCATTTGTAATGACACTGGGTGGTTGAGCACATTTAGCTTAAGTTCACACCTGGGCTCATTCAGTCCCTTTTCCAGCGCACGATGGGAGCCTGACCAGGTCCTCACCAGCGCACTGTATGGCGGATGCCAACTTCAGAGGCTTTTTTTGAATTTTGTAATTTTTGACAATGGTAGCATGTTTTGAAAATGTTTCTTAAGTGTATCAATGTTAACAGGTTTGGGGCAGCTGGAGTCACCTTCTAGAAGTAGTTTCTAGGTTCTTTCTGTACCAAACAAAGACTTGGTCAAGACAAGTGTAAAAGATAGCAAGGTCTTACATTATAAAAGGTAGAAAAAGGAATGTGCTCTTCAGACTGAGTCTGGGGTGAGTAAAAGTACGGGGAAAGAACACTGTAAGGCGTGAGAGTGGATTGTGTTCCACAGAAGAGAACACACAAGTGCAGAGCCCAGTGGCAACTGACCTTTTGTATTTCCCAGTATTCAAGCTGAAGTCAGGTCCAGCCCATCCTATGTAAAGTTTGCTCGAAGTCTCAGAGAAGTTCACCTTTAGGGGTTCGGAGCTATTCTGCACATGCGTCCTTACCCAGCCAGCCTGCCACGCCCTGATCTTCTGCCTCACCAGCAGCATTTATTTTCCTATTACAAATTCTAAAAAGCAGTTGTCCTTCCCTTCCTGTTCCCCTCCCAACAAACCCCTGCATCTGTTTTAAACAGATGTTCAATTCTTCTCAGGAGGTGGGGGAGGGTAGGTGGGAGTTTTCCTCCTTTGTACCTTTTGGTAGTAGAGGTCATTGTCCTCTCTGCTCTGGATTGGGTGGGGTGCCTGAGTGGCGTCAGTGTACCACACTTAGGAAGCAGTTGGCGTGCGGCCATGCAGCTGGATTATCCAGACATCCTGCCCGGCTTTGAGCACAGCACTTCATGCTCTGCTTTATGTTAAGTAGCCAGATGCTTCAATTGATGCAGGCTGTAGGAGTTATTGGAGGAGACTGAGGGGGGCATCTGCTTACCCCTCTCAAACCTCCTTATCTCCCACCCCACCACAGAAAAATCTGGGGATGGTTCTTGCTAAGAAGAGTCAAGTCAGGAAGGAGAACACAGCAGAACACAAGGCTTAAATTACGCTTTGTGTTCTGGAAGCAGAGGCAGCAAATTTTTTTTTTTTTTTTTTTAGACAGGGTCTCGCTTTGTAGCTCAGGCTGGCCCTCAGCTCACTATGTAGCCCAGGCAAGCCTCAAACTCAGCAATCCTTCTGCCTCTGCCTCCCAAGTGCTGGGATTACAGGTATGAGCCACCACGCCCAGCACTGTGGTATGTGGTATTGATGGCTGGTGGGCTGAGTCACCATGCCCAGCATTGTATGTGGTTACCGGGATCAAACTCAGGGACTTGCGCTTGCCAAGCAGGCGCTGGAACCACTGAGCTAAATCTCCGGCCCAGCAATATTTTTTTTTTAAATCTCTACTAAACTAGTATTTTTTGGGAATAAATTTGTGGCACTGACACAAATGTACACTTCTCTCATTTTGAAAAAAATGTTTGCTTGATCTCAGCTAAAGGGAGGACAGCACGCCGCAGCAACCCGAAACAAGTAACAGCACGATCTGATGAGAAGAGTGTAGGGCTCTTCCCCTCAGACATTTCCCGTGGAGCTGAGCCCATAGCTGCCCTCATAGAGGTTCGAGAAAGTGAGTTGTACACTGGAGAAGTACAGATCCAAACACTCCTAGGTAATGGTGTGTTGGGTAAAGAAAACGCAAAGTTCTACACACGGAAACTACTCTAGTGTTATCAAGTGTTCCTAATCTTGAGCATCCCAAGGAATATGCACGTTGAATTCTGAGGTGTGTGGATCAGTGATAAATGTATGAGTGTACCCTGTGGTATTTATCTAGTTTATCTGTTAATGATAAGAAAAAAAATTTTTTCCAGTTCCAAGATCAGACTCATGAACCTGCGCTTGCAAAGCATGCACTGGAACCACTGAGCCGTATGGGGCCCTACAGGGAAACTTTAGTGCTATTCCATTTGAGCTTTGCAGTTCATAAGCAAATGAGGGTTAACATTTTTATATGGATTCTGTTAGCTACAAATTTGGTTTTTGTTCTTTGGGGGAGGTTTTTTTTTGTTTTGTTTTTCTAATTGAGTTCATTGGTACAGTTTAAGTATACGTTATGATCATAATCAACATTGAGAATTTGTACCACACATGATGTGTCTTGATTCTCATTTTTTTCCCATTCCCCTGCCCCAACCCTCCACATGGGAGTTCTTCGAGACAGGATCTTGCTATCTAGCTCAGATTGGCTTTGAATTTGTGGCTATACTCCTGCATCAGCCACCCAAATGCTAGAATTACAGGCATGGGTCACCATGCTCAATTTTCAAATATGTTTTTCAAAACTTTTTTATTTGTATATTTAGCCCATTCATTCCATAGCTTATTAGCATACCAAATACTATTCTAGGCTCTCAGATTATAGCAGTGAACAGAAAGGACAAAGTCTTTGGCCCAAGGTTGACATCCCAGTAGTCAAACTAGATTGTAGGGTTAGCAAATTGAGAAGATTAAAGAGAGGTGGAGGGTACCTCTTTATGGAGTCAGCCAGGAAGTTTTTAATGAAATAGCCTTGAGCAGAGACCTGAATAAACTAAAAGAAGGAGCCTTGGGCCCGAGATTTAGCTCAGTGGTTCCTGTGCCTGCCTCTCTAATGCAAGGTCCTGAGCTCGATCCCCTGATCCCCCCACCCCCGTAACCACATACAGTGCTGACGTGGTGGCTCACACCTGTAATCCCAGCACTCAGGAGGCAGAGGTAGGAGGATTGCTGAGTTCCAGGCTTGCTTGGGCTACACAGTGAGCTCAGGGCCAGCCTGAACTACAAAACAAGACTCTGTCCACCCCCCCCAAAAAAAGGAACCTCTTAGGTATGTGGGTATATTGGTGGGGAGTAGGGTTTTAAGTAGAAGGAATGGCAAGTGCAAAGGGCCTGTGGCAGGAGCATACCCACTGTAAAGCTCAGTGGACCTGAAGAGCAGTGAAAGAAGGGCAAGATTCTGGCTTTTCTTCAGAGTGATGCAGGAAACTGCTAGAAGGTTTGTTTTAGTAGTGACCTGATCTGACTAACCTTTCTGTTTTCTGGGAAAGTCAAGCAAATATGGAAGTAAACATTGCAACTCAGGCACTTTAGATCATCTCAGTGGAAAGTGATAGCAGCTAGAATCAGAGCAGGTTTGATGGAGGTGGCAAAAAGTGATTTTCAGGTATACTTTGCAAGGAGAACCTGAAAGGTTCAGGAAGGTGTTAGGGCCAAAGAGTTCCATGTGGTATGTGCTGGCTGTGTGGCCTGTGAGCTCCACACAGAGACATCATCCAGGTCTAGGCAGCTGTTTCCTGGCCTGCAGGTCAAGGAAGAGACCTGAGACCAAGAGACCAAAATGTGTTGTGGTCCCCAGAGGAACCAACCCTAGCCAGAGATGGGTGATTTGGCACAGTTAGGTGTAAGGGTGGGTGCAGGTGCGGGGTTCTGCTGGCTGTGTTGTTTCTCGGAGCCACCAGGGCCAGCCCAGTCACACAGCTACATGAGGAAAGAGTGGGCATGGGCATCGAGCATGTGCGCTGTGAGAGACCACAGAACTAAGTCTGGGACAGAGGCACAGTGAGGCCATGAGGGGTGGGAGAGCCAGGCCAAGCGGGTCCCTATGCTGCCGCTGAGGGATGGACGAAGGGTTGCTGGAGTCTGCAGGGAGAGAGCAAAGCTGGGAGACAGTGGTTGGAGAGCAGTGTGCTTGTGAGTGAGGCAGGAAGGTGGTAAGATACTGGTGCTGATTCAAGGCTTGACCTGGGCGTGGGTGGCTGTGGTTGGGCACAAGACCAAGCCAGTGGAGAAGACTCCTAAGAAACTGGAGCCAAAGAAGTAGAAGGCTCCTTGGAGTCAATAATGAAATGACCTTGGTGCGGGATCCCAGGAGAGAGGTGGAAGGGAGAGGGAGGGGAGCGGGGTTGCTAGTCACTTCAAGCTCCTGCAAGCTGTGCAAGGTTGAAGAAGGGGTATGATCTGCTATAGGAGCCTCAGCGGAATAGTCGGGGGTGAGCCGCCTGCGGCCAATGTTAAAATAAGTAGCACCCCAGCTAGACTCAGTGGGGGCTTCGGGGGAGACACCCTGCGAGGATGGAGGCCCGCTCAAAGCACCTTTCTCTGTGTTTATGATAGGGAAAGGAAGGCTGGGGTTCAGGTTCCTAAGGACAGGAAAGTTACATGATAGGTGCCTGGGGCTGAGGGGAGGGGAGAAAATGGGGAGTGAGTGTTGAGCGGGTATGGGGTTTCGCGGTGGGGGGGGGGATAATGAAAGCCCTAGAGATGTCTGGGGTGATGGCTGCACAGCAATAGGCATGTAGTTAATGTCACTGGGTGTATTCTTAAAATGGTTTTGTTTATGGCCAAACCATCCTGAGCACCTGAGTTCGTCCATTCTCGGAAGGTAAGCATGGTTGAGCCCAGGTGCTATAGGCTTCAAAAATAAACTCAAAAATAAATGTTCAGGGCCAGAGGGTTAGCTCAGTGGTTCTGGCACCTGCCTCGCAAACGCAATGTCCTGAGTTCGATCCCCGGTAACCACATACAACACTGGGCGTGGTGGCTCACGCCTGTAATCCCAGCACTCAGGAGGCAGAGACAGGAGGATTGCTGAGTTTGAGGCTTGCCTGGGCTACATAGTGAGCTCAGAGCCAACCTGAACTACAAAGCAAGACCCTGTCTTAAAAGGAAAAAATGAATGAATGAATGAATGAATGTTCAGTGCCGAGCGTGGTGGCTCATGCCTGTAATCCCAGCACTCGGGAGGCAGAGACAGGAGGATTGCTGAGTTCGCAGGAGCTTGCCTGGGCACCATAGTGAGCTCAGGGCCAGCCTAAACTACAAAGCAAGACCCTGTCTCAAACAAACAAACAAACAAACAAACAAATAAATAAATGTATGTATGTATGTATGTTCAGTGTTATTTTATATTTTACCCACCACCTGGTTTTTTGAGAGGGTCTCACTACATAGTCCATTTTCCTGCCTCTCACCCTCCCCAGTGATAGCTGTGCCCCTCTACCTATGGTTGACTTGTGTTTTACTGCATTTAAAAATTTAAAAAAAAAAAAAAAAACCAGCAACAAAGAAATGGTCCAAAGGGAATGAGGAAGATAAGTGGGGCTCTTGGACTTTGAATCCTGGGCAGCTGAGGCTCAGTGGAGGAGGAGGAAGTGTGGGAAGTCAGGTAAACTTGACTGGCTGTGCCTTTGTGTGGGGTCAGAGAACAGGGCTGTGGACCTGGGACTGTCTCCATGGTCTCTGGTCTCCAGTGCATTATGGGTGCCAGGCTCCAAGTCCTTTTCCCCAGGACTCAAGGAGCAAGAGGATTCACTGTTACTCTGGGTCTTTGTCACTCCAGAATCTGGCACTGCACTTGGTATACATGAGATACGAATATGCATTTGAGTAAAAAAGTTAATTCTATCCAGAGAAAGGCATGTGAGGCAGGCACCAGAACCACTGAGCTAAATTCTCCAAGTGAGAATTTATTGGTCTTGTTAATAATCCAAATAAGTTCTCCCCCAAAATGATGAATGAAAAGAAACCAGAGTTGGTCTTTGGAGGGGAAAAAATTTTTAGCAAAGGTGCCAGAGAAGCTATTGTGAAATTAAAACTGGAAAAAATAAGATCATAAACAGAAGGCTACGGATGTGTAGAGTTAACTTGAATCGAAATATGTCCCAACCCATATAATTGATTATATGGAGAGTTTGTGATTTAGCAGTTGATTGTCTTGTGATAAATAAAATTCATAGTTGTTTTTTTTTTTTTGAGACAGTGTCTCGCTTTGTAGTTCAGGCTGGCCTTGAGCTCACTATGTAGCCCAGGCAAGCCTTGAACTCAGCAATCCTCCTGTCTCTGCCTCCCGAGTGCTGGGATAACAGGCCTGAGCCACCACGCCCAGCATTGTATGTGGTGACTGGGGATCAAACTCAGTACTTTGTGTTTGCAAGGCATGCGAGGCAGGCACCAGAACCACTGAGCTAAATCTCCGACCCCTGAAATTAATAGTTTTGTAAAATATTAAGTGTTGAATAATACTCTCTTTAGACAGTAAGTTTGTCTTTCCAAATTACAGTACCGAATTAAAGAGCTCTTGTTCATTTTGTTGTTAATGCTTACATGTGTAGTGCTGCGTTCCCCCCGCCCCAAAAGTTGCAGTGGGCTGCCTTTGAAGGTTTCTGCCAGGCACCAATTATCTGTGGATGAGTCAGGGAGTGCGGACGGGTGGTCCTCTTGCGTTGTGAACATGTTCTGCAGCTTTCAGACCATTGTCATGCCTGTTCTTGTCGTTTTAGTGACAGCTATATTGTGCGTGTCAAGGCTGTGGTTATGACCAGAGATGACTCCAGCGGGGGATGGTTCCCACAGGAAGGAGGCGGGATCAGTCGCGTGGGGGTCTGTAAGGTCATGCACCCCGAAGGCAACGGACGAAGCAGCTTTCTCATCCATGGTGAACGACAGAAAGACAAACTGGTAATGGCAGACATATAACACGTTGGTTAAATAGTGATGACTGATTCTTTTCACAAAATGATAGTCTTCTTCACTTAGGGTTTTGTTTTCTTCTCTCTGTCTCTCTCTGTGTCCCACCCCCCTTATATTTCAAAGAGTTGCAAACACTTCCAAAGTTAGAGCTCTGGAGCTGGTGCCAGAATTTTATTTTATTTTATTTTATTTCATTTCATTCCTTTTCTTTTCCCAAAAATTTTAAAACATAATTCACCCTTCCCAGTGAAGTCTTATTTGACCACACACATGTAAATCAGATATTTAGAAGCCTGGCTATCTTGTTGCACCTTTGATTAAACAAGATACCTTTCTTTCTGTTGCCGTAATATGGCGTTCCGAGCAGAAGTGTGTGCTTGATTACAGCGAATCACATAATCTCATTGAACTGTCAAGCCAGAGTTTTAAGAATGTGAGATCTATTCATGGAGATCGCCATTAATGTTTGGGTGGTGGACGGCAACGTGCAAACACAGAACCTCGCCTGACATTTGGCACCTTCAAGGTGAATGTTTTGCCCAAAAGACACTGTAGCTTTCATTTCATAACTAATGAAAAAAACATGTTTAGAAAAAGTAAATAGTGGTATCATGCTTCCAAAGGTAAATTATGTATGCATATAAATACTTGGGAGACTGATCAGTACCTCACAAGAATGGCGGGCTTGATAGTTCATAACATATCTTCTCCTGAAGAACTTGGATGTCCACTTCTGTGTTATAATAGAATCTAAGGTAGGAAGGAAGATAGAGTCCAACTCTACTTATAATTAATGGCCGTAAACATGCATAAATACTCTTCTCTGTACTTGAACATGAAATGTATATTCTGAAGCACATGGATGGATGACTCCAAATGCATAGCAGTGTATAGATCTCACAGAAAGTGCAGCTGTACGAGACTGTGGTGGTGTCACATTGGAGACCCTTTACAGTAACATTTGTTGAGTTTTATGTGTTCACTATGGAAAGTTAATCTGCATTTGCAACCACTGTTTACAGTTTAAACTTAATTTGCAAATGTTACATATGGACCAGCAGAAATGCCATTTTCCTGCTTGAGTTGTTTCTGGAAATCCATAGACTATAGCTAATTTTTAAAAGTATTTAGGAAATTCCCTATGTCACAGTCAAATAATTAAAGCATTCTTTTTTTATGAGATTTTTCTGGAGAAGAAAATGTAACCACATTCTCAACAAAAAGTTAAGTAACTTATCATTGATCTAGCCTACATCATGTGTTAATACAGTGTTAGCCCATTGGTTAGGGTTATCATTGTATGCTTATTTCAGCCTGAATAATTATAATTGAAGAAATAAGGATTCAGAATAATTCCTCTTTAGCCGTTTACAATGGCACCCACTATAATTCCAGCTACGTAGGAGGCTAAGGGAAGAGGATCAAAAGTTTCAGGCCACCCTAGGCAACTGAGACCCTGTCTCAAAACAAAAATTAGAATAATAAAAAAGGCTGATAAAATGCCTGGCTAGCATGCATAAGGTCTTGGGCACAGTCCCAAATTCTACCAAAATCAAAGGTTTTCTGGTACTTATGACCCATTTGTAAGTCTTACACCCAGTATTTGCTCACTTGTCACACTGACCCTGAACCCGACCAGAACACTTCTGCTCACAGGATGGTGTGTGCCATGTGGAAGTTCTGTGAAGTTGGTTACTATTGAGGGAAGCCCTCTAAAAGGCAGTGATGTGTGTGGCAGAGTTGTTCACATCCACGTGATGACAGTGTCAGGCTCCCCAGTATTCCAGCCAGGGCATGGCGTGCTCTCTGCCAGACAAGGAGGTGATCCAGGGTAGTGCAGCTCTCAAATTCAGTGTGTTGTCAGGCCTCTTTGTTGTTTATTTATTTATTTTCAATTACATAGTTGGGTTTGTGAGCTTAACTATCTTTGTTTCTATGGGAAAACACACCCCTGTTTCATTCACAAGTAGTGATTTATGTAAGTTTTGGTAAGTTAAGAACATTATTTTCATTAGAAGTTACATGTAAATTAAAATTTTGTGAATTTTGAATCTTATTTTAAATGGACAAGAGAAGTTTGTTCCTTAAATCCTATAGAAAATCACCTGATGAAGAGGAATTAAAACTTAGAATTGATGATCCCCTATTGCCCATGTGTAGGTCAGTAACCATTCCTACAAAAAGCTTGGTGGGAATTTGAGTAAGAGTTCTTTGAAAGGCAATTTGACGGGATTATAATTTTAATTATTTTTCTTTATTTTGAGGCAAGGTCTCACCGTGTAATTCAGGCTGGCTTTGAACTTACAGCAATCCTCTTGCCTCAGCCCCCTAAGTGCTAGGATTACCACCCTGCACCATCATGCCCAGCTAGGGGATGGTTTGTTGATTTGGTTTTTTGTTTTGGTAGTGTTTTTTCAGTTTTTTGAGACAGCGTCTCCTGCCTCAGCCTCCCAAGTGCTGAGATTATGGGTGTGCGTCACCACACCCAACTGGGGTTTGTGTTTTTTGTTTTTATGTATGTATGTATGTATGTATGTATGAATTTTTGCTACCAGGGATCGAGCTCAGGGCCTTGCACTTGCCAGGTAGGCACTGAAGCCACTGATCTAAATCCCTATCCTCTAAGATTTTGATTTTAAATGCACATAATGCTTTACCTAGCAATTCCCATCTAGAATTTTACCATAAAGAAATAGACATGCACAAAATGTCTGGGCAACAGCAGTTCTTAAGCTTTTTTGGTTTTAGGATCCCTTTGCCCTCTAAATATTTATGGATCACCCCAAGGAGGCCTTCTTTGTTTTGCTGAGTTACAGCTACTGATATTTACAGTATAAGAAATTGAAACTGGAAAAATTTTAAACTCTTAAGTAATATTGTTAGCATAAATGACATTTTCTCTGACAAATAACTATAACTATTTTGCAGAACAAAAGTAATACACATGAGGGCTATTGCTTGGCATTTTTGGAAATCTTTAGTATCCAGCTTAATAGAAAAGAACTGAATTCTAACATCTACTCCTGTTTTTAATCTGTTGTCCTGTGTCATTTTGGTTGAAGTGTATAGGTAGTTGGAAAAAGGAGAAATATTTTAATAGCCTTTTCAGATAATTTTAGATCCTGGATACTACATCAAAACTCTACCGGGGCCTGGGATTTACGTCAGTGGTGCCGTGCCTGACTTGCAAGTGCAGAGTCCTGAGTTTGATCCCTGGTAGCACCCCCCCCCCCAAAAAAAAAAGCCACCATCAGTAGCAGTTTCTTAAATGAGGAATTAAAACCATTGATATGAACTTCTCATACTCTCTTATGTACATTAAAATGCACTGACTAGGACCAGAGATTTAGCTCAGTGGTTCCAGCGCCTGCCTAGCTAGCAAGTGCAAGGTCCTGAGTTTGATGCCTAGTAACCACATATAATAGTATCAGGCATAGTGACTCACGTCCACCAGCAATCAGTACCACACACCACAACGCCGGGCATGGTGGCTTGTACCTCAAATCCCAGCACTCAGGAGGCAGAAGGAGGGGGATTGCTGAGTTCGAGTCTTGCCTGGGCTACATAGTGAGTTCAAGGCCAGCCTGAACTACAAAGCGAGACCCTGTCTCAAAAAAAAAAAAAAAGAAAAGAAAAGAAAAGTGTTAAGGCTGGACGTAGTGGTGTATGCCTGTAATCCTAGCACTCCAGAGGCTGAAGCAGGAGGATCACAAGTTTAAGTCCAGCCTGAGCTATATAGCAAGACCCTCTCCAAACATCAGAAAGAAAAGGAAAATGACAGCTACCTAAAAAGAAAGTAGTCCAAAACACTGATTTTCACTTGAAAGTTCAAATTTTAATATTAGCAACAAATTCCTGAGGTTGTTTTCCTTGGAGTGACAAGCTTACTTTGTTCATTTTCAAGAAAATGTCTGCCACACAGTCAGATGTGATTAGCCATAAGTCATTCTTTCAGTGAAAATATTCATCCAAAACCCAGGAGCCACATGTGGTGGCACACACTTTTAAACCCTGCAGCAAGAAGATCGTGAGTTGAAGGACATTCTTCGAGATTTAGCCCAAGACATTGTCTCAAAATTTTAAAAAAGGGTTGGACTGTAGCTTAGTTCAATCGCTAGTGCTGCTGAAAGGAGGAAAATGGGCAGTTAGTTCAACATACATCGGAAACAGTCACACAAGTACTTTTTATAGAGAGTCGTCTTCACGGGCAGCAGGAGAAAGGCTGTTGGGAATGACTTCCCTTCCTAGCTGTGCATTTGTGGGAAGCCAGGCTTTCTTAATGTACTTCAGCCACCGCAGCTGTGACAACAGCCTGAAAGCAGAACCAGATAGGAGAATCCAGGTAGGAGCATTTTCCAGTTCATTGTGTAGAGAAAAGGACATGTACCCAATAGCCAATGTATAATGAAAGAATCTTTGCTTCGGTAAGAGCATTCCTGCTTAAAACTGGCCTTTCTCACTGAGACTGCAAGGATAAAGAATCCTTCATATAGATTGATGTCACCACCACCAGAAATATCAACACAGCAAAAAGCCAAAACCATGTTCTGATGGTGATAAAAGTAGTTTTCCCATCTTGGTCCTCTGAAAGGGTCTGAAGGTGGGAGGAGGCTCTCAAAGGCCCACAGACCACACTTTGTGAATGGTTCATGTCTAAGGTTCACTGTAGACTACAGTGTTGTCAAAAAAAGTGGCCACACCAGGCATGGTGGCTCATGCCTATAATCCCAGCACTCGGGAGGCAGAGGCAGGATTGCTGAGTTTGAGGCTTGCCTGGGCTACATAGTGAGCTCAGGGCCAGCCTGAACTACAAAGCGAGACCCTGTCTTAAAAAAAAAAGTGGCCAATTCCAAGTTAATCCAAATGTCCATTATTGTAGAGAATGGTTGAATAAACCCACTATATCCATACTGAGAAATAACAGCCGTTGTAAAGAACCACTAGGTATGACCTCCTTGTACGTTAAGATGTATTTTCTTGTTTCTGTTTTTGTGTCTTGGTGCCGGATATCAAACCCGGGGCCTCATGATGCTCAGCACATGCTCTATCATGGAACTACATCCCCAACTCCAAGACAGGTTTTTAAGGAAAGTAAAAGTTGCAGAACAGTTATAGGTGTGGCTGTGGCTGTGGTTTAAATGCACTTACTCTAAACTTCTCTGTGTCTGGCAGCAGGTAATGCTAGCAGGGCAGCTTTGACAGGAAGGAAGAGTGAAAAGCTAAGACGGGAGCCTTTCTGAATTCATCTAAATTACTTAACTTGCCGATATATATTTCTTATGTCGATACTTTTAATGCCTCCAACAGGAATATAACCACATGGCTGGGGACTTGGCTCAAACAGTACCGTCCCTACCTTGGAAGCACAAGGGGCCTGAGTTTGATCCCCAGTACCATAAAAATAAATAAATAAAAGAATGTAATCATGTTTTCTTCCCCTGTATATCTTCTTTTGAGACAGGGTACCCCTTTATAGTTCAGACTGGCCCTGGGCTTGCTGAGTAGCTCAGGCAAGCCTCAAACTCAGCAATCCTCCTGCCTCTGCCTCCTGAGTGCTGGGATTACAGGCTTGACCCACCAAGCCCAGCATTTTGTGATTGCCAGTGGGCGTGAGTCACCATACCCGGTATTATTGTATGTGATTACCAGGATCGAACCAGGGACCTTGCATTCACTAGGCAGGAGCTGGAACCACTGAGCTGATAAATCTCTGGCCCCCCCTGCATATCTCAATGCTGGACATGGTGGTTCAAGCCTGTAATCCCAGCACTGGGGAGGCAGAGGCAGGAGGATTGCTGAGTTTGAGGCTTGCCTGGACTACATAGTGAGCTCAGGGCCAGCCTGAACTACAAAGTGAGACCCTGTCTCAAAAAAAAAAAAAAAAAGACTTTGTAAAACCTCTCTCTAGTTGTATGTTAATTATATGTATCCCAACACTTCATAGGTTTTTATCTGTTATAATAATTAAAGCATCTGAACTTTTTTGTTTTTGATGTTAAACTTACGTATGTAATGATGTTAATTTGGTAAAGAGGACGTAAAGAGGTGATAACTCATTTTTTCTCCCTCACCTCAGTGGCTGAGCTTATTTAACCTTCTCTAAGAAAATATACCTTTGTAATAATTTTAAAGTTGGACAGTGTCAACCAAAGACTAATTTTTTTCACCCTAAAAGTATGGAAAAACTGAGTCTTTGTTTTTGCAAAAAGTTTATTTTCAGACTTTGAATTGAGACTATTAAATTCTAAAATAGATAACATTTGTTAGTTAAAGCCTTGGTTATTTGGATTTCCCCAATTTGGAATGGGGCTGGGCTGACATTTAATCATTGTACTATTCTTAGGGGGAAATGCTCATAATAAGCAATTTAATCATAAATAGAATTGTGTAAAGGGACTGCTGTCCTCTTTGAATCCAATGTTATAAAGTTAACTGTTCAAGACTACTATTTTAATAAACCAATTTGAGTATTATTAAGTTAGAGAACATTTATTAGACAGCATTTAATTTTTTTTGCTTTGGTGTATCCTTGAAATTTGTACTCATTTAAGTACATTCTTTAAAGTTACAGTCATTCAAGCAAGCCTTTCCTCTCCCCTTCACTTAGTACAAATAAACAAGATCACACTGGGTTAATTGGGAAGCTTTTCCAGAACAAGATCAAAGCTATTAAAAATCATTCCAGTGTTCATAATGAAGCCGTAGGAGTAAATATTGTAAATAGTTTCAGTTTGAATACGTCTTGACCTTTAGTTGAGGGAAAAAGATCACTCCACATGACAGTACTAGACTAATATAAAATCAAGTACTGAATTATGAAGACAGCAAGAACAACTGGGTAAATACAAGACTTCGGCTCATGGTAGAAATACACTGGGGAATGAGAGGGACCCTGTTAGGTTTCTCATTTATTGAGTGTTTTCACAACATTTTCTTCTCATTGATAAATTTGGTGTTGTTTCCATCTTAGCAATAAAAAGATCAATCAAAAATTTTAACTTAGCAGAAAGTAGTCATGAGACCAGTTTACTAGAAACTTGGAGATTTTTCTAATAATCCAGATGTGAGGTAAATAGAGTTCCAGGTCAGTATGGTGGTAACTGGAGTTGATATAAAAGATGTTGGAAGGGCCGGAGATTTAGCTTAGTGGTTCTGGGGCCTGCCTCACAAGCGCAAGGTCCTGAGTTCGATCCTGGTAACCACATACAATGCTGGGCGTGGTGACTCACGCCCACTAGCAATCAATACCACATACCACAGTGCCGGGCATGGTGGCTCATGCCTGTAATCCCAGCACTCAGGAGGCAGAGACAGCAGGATTGCTGAGTTCGAGGCTTGCCTGGGCTACATAGTGAGCTGAGGGCCAGCCTGAACTACAAAGCGAGACCCTGTCTCAAAAAAAAAAAATGTTGGAAGATAAATGAAATGGACTTGTTAATAATCAAACAAGGGAGCAAGAGAAAGCGGAGGAGGCAAAGGTCAGAGAGAATTTGAGCCAGAGAAAAAGCAAAGAATGATTGGCAGTGCCAGATATGGAGAATTTGGGAGAGAAAAATGTCGTAGAAATTTCAGAAACTAATGACTTTTCATCGTGTTGTATTTAGGATCAGAGAGGCATGCCCATTGGACAGGGAAGGGAAGAGTGAGGGCCACCAGTCTAAAGGCCCCAGCACCACTCTGGCCCAGACAGGGGCTTAGTGCTCCACAAGCAGGGCAGAAAGACGGGCAATGAGATGGAAAGGAGTATGTAAAGGACACCAGAACCATGGGTTCTTGAGAGCTTGGAGCAGGGGCAGCAAAAATGTGTCAGTTGCCTGCATTCGTGGTTTGCAGCCAGATTTCTGGAAACAGCATCATCGTGGTTCTTGTGCAGGTAACCAGCCTGTGTTTCGATTCTCCAGGTGGTACTGGAATGCTATGTAAGAAAGGACTTGGTCTACACCAAAGCCAACCCGACATTTCATCATTGGAAGGTCGACAATAGAAAGTTCGGACTTACTTTCCAAAGCCCTGCTGATGCACGAGCCTTTGACAGGGGAGTGAGGAAAGCGATTGAAGACCTTATAGAAGGTATTGGATTTGTCCCTGTACTCTTAGTGGGACTATGGGAATGCTCTAATTTTCAATCACAGCAATCTGTCATCATGTATGTTTGGTTTCTTGGGGAAAGGGTCAGCCAGGTCGATAGACCCCCAAACCTTCAGAACATCAGGAGAGTAATTAACGTGACAGTGCAGGGAGGAAGGATCTGGGTGCCAGAGTAAGGAGTGATCCCATCTGGCCTTTAGACTAAATTTTTTTTTTTTTTTTAGACAGGGTCTCGCTTTGCAGTTCAGGCTGGCCCTGAGCTCACTATGGTGCCCAGGCAAGTCTCGAACTCAGCAATCCTCCTGACTCTGCCTCCCGAGTGCTGGGATTACAGGCGTGAGCCAACCTGCCCGGCTAGACTAAATTTTTGACTGATTGCAACTTGTCCTGACAATTGGACTGGCTCTGGTCTGATCATCTGGGCTAAGAATTAGAAATGAATTCAGGGACTCAGATTGCCCTAATTCTGTCCACTGTTGCGAAATCAGAGCCAGGGTTCACAGGGAAGGGATCTGTGGTCCGGGAGCCTGGTTTGCTGTGTGTGGGCTGTGCTCTGTGGGCAAGCAGTGGATATTGTTAGCATCTGAGCTGGCCTAGAAGGGCCTTTGGCCTGCAGTCCTCATGGTGGGCTTGGCTCAGTACACAGGTGCAAATAGCAGACTCTCCACTTCAGCGTGGCTCCCAAAGCAGATGGTTAAAGGTGCTGTGACTAGCTGGACATGATGGTCCACACCTGTAATCTCAGCACTGTGGAGCTGAGCCCAAGAGGATCACCTTAAGTTTGAGGCCAGTCTTTGCTGCGTAGTACATTCAAGGCGAGTGTGAACTATGTAGTGAAACCCTGTTTCTGAAAGAATGAGTGAATGAATGAATGAGTGAATGAACAAAAGAAACACTGTGTTTAGACCCCTGGGAAGAAAAAAATATCAAGCTGTCATATTAATGAATCACACAAGAATATATGTTTCATTTGCTTCAGAAATGAAGCTATTAGGACAAAAGTAAATCTTAAAAGTCGTTTAACCTAAAAAAAAAAATTATTTAACCTTACAGTTGTAGTTAAGACATTCGCAGTTAGGATGTGAATCCATTGACAACCATAAGATAGCCAAAAGACATAATTAAAAACTACTGTTCATATCACTGACCTAAGTGACAAGTATTTTAAATATCATCAGTATCAACATGGCTTTTAAATGATTAGAGAGAAAATTGCTCCTATGTTATTGATAAGAAGTTTGTGTTGTGTCCATTTATTTAATCACTAAAGTTAGACACAGACTTTGATTTTTCAGCTTCTAGGGTTTTTTTGTTTTCCTCTCTCTCTTTATACAAACCTTTACCCAGCTGGAATTTTTTTGTTTTGTTTTTTTGGGTTTCTTTGAGACAGGGTCTCACTTTGTAGTTCAGATTGGCCCTGAACTCATTAGGTAGCCCAGGCAAGCAAGCCTTGAACTCAGCAATCCTTCTGCCTCTGCCTCCTGCATGCTGGGATTACAGGCATGAGTCACCACGCCTGGTATTGTTGTATGTGGTTACCAGGAATTGGACCAGGGACCTTGCACTTGCTAGGCAGATGCCAGAACCACTGAGCAGAATCCCTGGCCCAATCCAGCTGTTTCTCAGCAATGTTTTGTTTTGTACCAGGAATTGAACTCAGGAACTTGTGCCTGTGCAACAGGTGCTAGAACCACTGAGCTAAATCCCTGGCCTGTTTTTCCTATTATATCTGCCTTAAGCACTGACTGGAATAATTCAAAGAGAAGGCAAAAGTCTTAAAAGATGGCTAGGAATTGCACAGAGGGTGCTGTGGGCCTGCTACTTTGCCTTCTGCAACCTCTCATCAGAAATTTAAGTATTAACCATCCTCTTCTGACTAATCCCTTTAGTTTCAATTTTATGTTAGAGCAAAATAATTTCTAAATGTATATTTTTAAATACCTAATCTGGAGAAAGAAAAGATAATGAATTTCTCTTTTAGTGTGTCTATTGCTTATACAAATTTAAACATTTTTCTTTTGGTTGTTCCTTTAGTAAATTACACTGTGCCACACATTACTGGGTATTATTGGTGTGGGAAATGGGGTCGTTACACTGAATAACTAAATGGAGGAAAAGGTACATAAGTAGGAGAACTTTAAAGAAAAATTTAATGATATAGTAAGATAGGTTTTCTGACAGGAACCTTAATCTTTACCTGGAAAAGCAAACTCATCGAGGCCCTGGTATTGTAAGAGAAAATCTCCCTGCTCATTGACCAGCTCTGCTTAGCATGGGACTGCCAAAGTCTGGAGTGTAGACTACAGTGCCTGAATTCAAAGCCAGAAGTGACACACAGGCAGTTCAGTCCAGACTGGTAGGTGAGAAACGTGCAAAGTCAAGTCCCAGGTACACAGTGAGACTGACTGGTCAAACTTGAAGTCCAGAGCTTTTCCTCCTACACCGCTTCTGCCACCACATCCCTGCAGAAGCTGGGCATGATGTGCACCCTTCTGAGAGAGCAGGATGTCCTCAACTCCCTGAGCCCTTCTCTGTGCTTATTCTCTAGTGACCAGTGCAGAAATTTGAGAGATTAATTGGGAATGGCAGTGGGCAAAATTAATTTAGGGAGTATCCTGACAACAGTCAATGCAAGAATAAATAAAAGTGCTTAATTCCCAGGTACTTCATGCCTACTGCCAAAAGCAATGGAATGTGCCTAAAATGTGCTCTTTGAGGGCTGGGGATGTAGCTCAGTGGCACCACACCTGCCTTCTAAATGCAAGGTTCTGAGTTTGAGCCCCAGTCCTCCCCTTCCCCCTCCCCCACCCCAGTAAAGGTCCTCTTTGAATGATGGGATTCAGCTTACACAGAGACACATTTTTACTACATTTTTGTCTTTTTAGGTTCAACGACATCATCTTCCACTATCCATAATGAAGCTGAGCTTGGTGATGATGACGTTTTTACTGTAAGTTCCCTCTGTCCTCTGCTTTCCAAGTGAGATAGTAAAGTAGAGAAGGGGTCTCCTAAAGGGCGTGAGAGTCACACTGCAGAGTGGCGTTTGCTGTTGCTATGTGTGCCATCAGGGATGCCATTGTTTCCTAGTCCTTGTGTGCTGGGTTTCCTCACTCTGTTTGGGTGCCATCCGCCATGCAGTACAGCATGTGACCTCTCCTGAGTCCATCCTCAGTTCGTTCAGTCTCCTCTCCAGTTCAGGGTGACTCACTACTCTGGGTTGCCTGAGATGGCCCAGTTTTAGCACCCAGAGTCCCTGGTTCAGGAAACACTTCATCAGTTGCAGTCAAACCAAGACATTTGGTCACCCTGTCCTGGGGTCTTCTGCAAACATCCTGGCTGTGGTGCACAGGAGAAGCCAGAAGTACCCTTCCTAATACAGAATTTGGCATCTGATGAGAAAGGCTTGAGGTTAGCTCTGAGTATGCTCAGGGAGCAATGGTCTGAAATGTTTTGACACAGCTTGAGTTAACAGGAAGTAACTGGAAACAAAATGATTTCTCAGCTTGCTTCTTCTTTTAAATCTTGTGTGCCTAGTAGTTAATTAAGAAACAGTTTATTGCCTGCTTGTGTGCTTGGCGAAGCAAGTGGCTGTCAGGCAGCATTTTCAAACCAAGGGCGTTGAAAAGAAGTTCGTTTTGTGACACATTAATAAGCACCTTAAAGAAAATCATATTTTGCAAAACTACATACCGATTTTTGTTGTTTTCATTTTGTTTTGTTGTTTTTTTAGTGAGACTTCAAACGGGAAAAAAATTAAATAACAAACTGAATACCTATATGTATGTATTCCCAGATTTAGCTGTTATAATGCTAGCCTAATTCGTTTGTCTCTGTACATATAATTACACACATGCATGCAGCAGCCCTTGTGCACGTACAAACATTTGTTTTGCTGATCCATTTGAAAGCAAATTCCCCCCTCATTCTTCATTATGTATTTCCTCAAATAGAAAACATTTGCAGAAGAATTTTAGGGTAGTAAAACTACTCTGGAATGGTACTACCATGATAAATACAAATCATTTTATATTTGTACAAACCTTGAGACTACCCAGCTCCAAGAATGAACCCCAGTGTATCTTGTGGGCCTGGGCTGATGATGAGGTATTGGGGAAGGTCACTGATTCAAGAACTGACTATCTGGTGGCAGATGCTTATGGGAGAAGAGAGGAGTATATGGAGAATTTCTGTACCTTCCACTTCTGATTTTGCTGTGAACCCAAAACTGTTTCAAAAAAAAAAATAAAGTCTGATCAAGGTTAATTTTTTAAAAAGTCATTCCCTCATATAATTTTTCTGTCTTAGCTAAGAAAATAAGAATTCCATGTCATCTAATATCTATTTCACAGTTACCCAGTTATCCCAGGGCTGTTTTCTGTAAGCTAGCTTTTGTTTCATACAGTATTTGCAAATATTGGAATCTTCCCCTTAAACTTCTTTCCCAGATGCATCATTGGCAGCTAGTGATAATGAAACATGCTACTTTGGGAATTGAAATGTGCGTGAGCCATAGCTCCAACCTTGCGGGCAGCACTAGATGGTTTGCAGAGGACCTGGGCTCGCAAGGGACCTGCACGCTGCAGCCTATGAGAGTCATCTGGTCCAGAGAGGAGGGCAGGAAGTCTGGGAGGCAAGGCTGGGTGGAACTCAGTGACATCTGAAGTGGGCTGTAAGATTAGGGAGCCCGGAGCTGTCGTGGAAGCAGGGGTATGAGTGGCAAGTTGCCTGAGCTCTGCCCATCCCAACCAGCATGGGCAGAGCATGTGCAGGGCTACAGGGCATGGGCTGGCCTGGCCTGGCCTGGCCTGGAGTGCTGGTGCGATGCAGTCTGAACAGGCTTCCTCTGGTGCTCCAAGCAGATCCTCTCAACAGTTGGCATGTTGCTTACATCTGTTCTTTTGTCACGTTTTGAGAGACAAACAACAGCAGGCGGGTTAAAAGGTGGCTTCCTGTGCTCCGGAGCAAAACTGTCATTCGCAGCTGCTTCCCAGCTACCTGCCAGAAGTGATTTATAGAATCAGGAGAGGGCAAGAGGGAAAGGGGTGATGGAAGCCAGACTCCCTCCAGTTTGGTCCTTTAGAGTAACGCAGAATGCCAGGAAGAAAGTTTAAAACAGCCTTGTTTCTGCTTCCAGATGCTTGGAACCTGGCAGGGGAAAGAGCTCCACTTGCTAAATTGTGTTCTCTGTAGGTCCTTATGTATATACAGTCAGTTGCCCTCGGTTCCATTTGTTTACAAACAAGAACCTATTAATAGTGGTACCTCCCTTCCCAAGGAAAATCCCTGTCTTTGCAGACTGTTGACTGTTAGGAACATGCCCCATGGAAAAATGGGGGGGGGGTACCCACCAGAGTCCCTCTGTTCACAAGCTCCTGGCTACTAAATTTTCTTTCCCAAGATTATAAGTAAATTGAAACTCCAAGCCAAAGAAATGAGCAACCACTTCATCTCCTGTGAGTCTATAGCTTCCCAGGTTTCATGTTCCGCAACTTACTGATGGGGAAGACAGATGTTTAGAGTTAGGAACTCATTTATCAGGGAAGGGCTATAAATAGTGATAAGACCCTCCTGCAATTTAAGATGAACCAGAGTTACCTTCCTTTTCTAAGAGAGCAGCATGCGAATGGGAAAACTTTTAGAGTTGTAACTCAAAAAACCAGGTGTGTATCTTTTCTGTTTCTGCCACCAGAACCAGAAGTTTCCCTGTTTCAGGAGATTCTGTGGAGCTAGGGTCAAAACAGGATATCATAAATAATATGTGGATGCATGAGAAAAATAAGCGTTCCTTAGTGCGTGGAATCAGGGCACGCTGTGGTTTGGAGTTGAGTGGGTGCCCCCCAGGGCTCAAGTGTTGGAAGCCTGGTCCCATTGGCAATGTTGAGATGGCCGAAGCTTTCAGAGGCAGAGTCTGGTGACCTGAAGGTTTAGCCATGGGGACATTATTTGTGCTCAGAAGAGAGTAACAGTTCTCGTGTGACCCCCTAGTTCGTTTTCAAGACAGAGTTGTTTTCATGGCCTCTTCCTTCCACCATGTACTCTGCTGCTGCTGCTGCTGTTGCTGTTGCTGTTGCTGTTGTGTGCGCACACAAACACACTGTAATGCCATCTTCAGCAGGGCCTTCACCAAAGCCAAGCAAGCAATGTCAATCCTATACCCTTAAGCCTGTGGAACAATGAAGTAAATAAACTTATTTTTTCTATAAAGTACCGAGCCTGGAGCATCTTAATAATACTAGAAGGACTAAGCCTCGCAGGAGAAGATACCCTTGCCTAGCTAGCTACCCACAGCAGCTGTGGATTTGGGAGCTCACAGTATGTGCTGCCCATTCCCAGCCCTCCCCCAGGTCTCAACAGTCCAGCTTGTTGTCCTCCTGACTTCTCAGGATGGGGATGGAGGTTGCATTCCTGGGGGAAAACGCCTGCTCATGGAGGGTGTTACCCGTTGCCAACACTTTCTTCAGCAAGGCTCAAGGGCCTGTCTGATCTGCTTCGTTGCGCTGCCTGCCTGGAGCCTGACTGTCTTCCCTACCGGAGCCGCCACCAGAAATTGCTGACTAGTGACTGCTCAGTCTGAGTTTGGGGCTATTTGTCCCACTTGTTTCTTAATATTTCTCCCTCTCCTGATTGTAACTGTTCTTTCTCCTTTAAAATCCAATAGCACTTAGCCTTTTATTTCCCTCTTGGCATTGAAAGTCTTTTTCTCTTTCATATTCTATTTGCTGACTGAGTGGCTAAGCATCTAGCAGACCACAAGCATGTACGTGTCGCTGTAGTCTCCACAGGCTGGTGCAGCTTTTCTCTGTAGCTGTTCAGGGAATGGAGGATTGAACCCCAGATTCGGGGTGTCCTAATCAAAGTCTGCATATTTTATTCATTTGCACTATTTTTACCTTCAGGGAAAACCTGAAGATGGGTGTTTTTCAGTGTTTTTGTAGTTCTGTTTTGTTCTGCTTTGCTGTTTGTCGTACTGGGGTTTCACTTCAGGGCCTTTTTACCAAGCTTACATCCCCAAGCAGTTTTATTTACATACTTTTTATTTTAACACAAGTCTTTAAAAAAAAAAAAAACAATATCATTTTGTTTATTTTTATTTTTGGTGCTGGCGATCAAACTCAGGACCTTGTGCTTGCAAGACAGGTGCCAGAACCACTGAATCCCTGGTCTGGCACAGGGTGTTTCTAAGTGTCTAGGCTAGGCTCACACTTGGAGTCCTCCTGCTTCAGCCCCCCCAGAGTGGCTGAAGAGAGAATATGGGCAAGTGATGCCCATTTTTTATGAACAGTTTTCTAAATGCCTATTGGTAAAGTTTGGTCCATTAAAGGCCAGGGATTTGGTGACTGCTGCAGAATCTTGAAAGTCTTTTTAAAATGTGCCGAACATCTTTGGAGATGGGCGAGGGTGATCTTTCCATGCTCTGGGGAGGACGCAGCTGCAGTGTGTGTACTTCTGGAGCAGCTATTTCAGAATCTGTAGTCAAGAGCTGGCGTTGCTTCAGCTGTCCGCAGGCCGAGAGCCTGGACTCCGGCTCTCAAGCGGGATTAGCAAAATATCTGCTTTATAGGAAGATACTTAGGGGTGCATAGCTAGGTCTTCATCTTCTGTCATAAGGAGTCTTTAAACAATGTCTAAATCTGAAAGCAGGAAATGCTAGTAGTACAACTGTGGCATTTCAAAAATGGAGACGAAAGAACCACAAAAATGGAAAGTAAATTTCCTGGTAATGAGAAGCTGAGACAGAGAGGATTGTGACAAGAGATTGCACCCTCCCTGTCTCCCTGGCCCTCCCCACCTCAGTACTAGGGATTGAATCCAGGATCTTCACACTGAGTTGTATCTTTACTGTTCCCGTCCTCTCTCCTCCACTCCCCTCCCCTCCCTCTTCCTCCTCTTTTTTCCTCTCCCTGTCCCACCTTAGTGTTTCCCTAAGTCACTGAGTTCCCAAGCTGAGCTTGAAGTTGTGATCCTCTTGTCTCAGCCTTCCGGGGTGCTGGGATTACAGTTGTGCACCACTGTACCTGGCTGCTGTTTGATTTTCTTAAATACTACACCATGGCTGTGTTACTGCTATCAAAGGAGTGTGAAGAGATGAAAGACTTGGCAGAGATTGTGTTCTGTGGCTCTGGGTGCTCTTCTGTGACCGTCAGCTCTCAGTGAATACAGAACTCTTCAGAGGCTCAAGCCTTCTGTGTGAAGTGGCACTTGTACATATCCTCGTGAAGAAAGGAACTCACCCTTAAATTACCAACATCGCCTAGTGTAGAGTAAATGGAATGTAAATAGTTCATATGTTGTATGTTTCATGGAACTGTGACAAGGAAATGCGTCTGTATATTCCATACAGATGCACTTTCTTTTTCTGAATATTTTTGGTCCACGGTTGGTTGAATCCATGGATGTGAAAACCAGTAATATGAAGGGTCGATTATGTAGCCAGCAGGTAAATAAAAGCACATTAAAGGCAAGATTACTGACAGAAGTGAGCTGGAAATGTTTGGTTTGCTGAGAGGCAAGAAATGCTGTGGGCAAGACTGTGAGTTCGGTCTTGATCGGAATTGTCTAGGGTCACACAGCTGGTTCGTAATTGGTTCATCACCATCCGCCACCTGTCTAGTTCACCACTGTTGTTTCCTCTATTTTTTTTTTTTTTTTTTGAGGCAGGGTCTCGCTTTGTAGTTCAGGCTGCCCTGAGCTCACTATGTAGCGCAAGCAACCCTCAAGCTCAGCAGTCCTCCTGCCTCTGTCTCCCAAATGCTGGGATTACAGCCGTGAGCCACATGCCCAGCATTATGGTATGTGGTACTGATTGGTGGGCATGAGTCACCATGCCCAGTATTGTATGTGGTTAATGGGAATCAGGGATCAAACCAGGGACCTTGGGCTTGTGAGGCAGGTGCCAGAACCACTGAGTTAAATCTCTGGCCCCTGTTTCCTCTTTCTTAATTGAGTAATTCTATGTGTATTTCAGCTGTTCTATCTCCTCCACCCAACCCTGTACTGGGGATTGAACTCCCGACCTTGCCCTTGCAAAGCAGTTAGCAGCACCACTGAACTAAATCCTCAGCGGTTCCATTTTACACAACAACCAAATGCAAGATTTTTTTTTTTTTTTTGAGACAGGATCTGGCTTTGCAGTTCAGGCTGGTCCTGAGCTCACTGTGGAGCCCAGGCAAGCCTCAAACTCAGCAATCCTCCTGCCTCTGCCTCCTGAGTGCTGGGATTACAGGCGTGAGTCACCACGCCTGGCGCAAGAATTAATTTTGAGAGCTCCCTTGGGCCCAAGTGGAAAGGAAGGAGGTGAGATTAAAGTGTGACCAGGGCTCCATACTGCTTGTGCCTATGAAGGATTTGGAGTCCCTGCAGCAAATGTACCTGAAGGTCCCCAAAACAGCTGCTCCAAGCTTGACAGGAAGCCTACCATATAGAAAGTTTTACTTACATCCCCCTACTAGGTGTCCATCAGCAGAGAATTTTGTTTCCACACCAGGGCCCTTCTCCGCCAGGATTCCTGTTGCAGCCCCAGCACCACCTGGCACCCCCTTGGGTTGTGAACTCTCTGTGTACCATCCTATGCA
Source organism: Thryonomys swinderianus (assembly GCA_004025085.1). Taxonomy (NCBI): domain Eukaryota; kingdom Metazoa; phylum Chordata; class Mammalia; order Rodentia; family Thryonomyidae; genus Thryonomys; species Thryonomys swinderianus. The sequence continues at coordinate 30,252 of PVIC010003664.1, read as the reverse complement.
GAATTGGAAGGAGTCCTTTGCCTCATTTTGTGTGGGGTGTCATGCTTTCTAAAAGCCCAGATGAAAATGACTGTGATGAAGTTACTCTTTTCTGTTTCATTGTACCTTGTATTTTCTGGTGGGCAGTCCTCATCACACAGAAAAAAAAAATGCCCTGTCATTTGCCAAAACTTCAGTTTCTGGCCATGTTTGCCCAAACTGGAAAACTTGGTCCTTCCTCATGCCCTCAGCTTGAACCCCTGATATCCTGTTTATGACAAGCGCTTTATGACTTTCTGGCTGTTTGGAGCAGTTGTCTCTATGACATCTCTGACCTGCCCATCCACCGTAGGTGTTCTCTGAAGCACATGGTTAGAGCCAAACAGAGCAGTTTGTTTTGTCCTAGGTGAGCTTTCGAGTATTTACAAGTTCTACTTTTATTTCCATACCTAAATCACTTATCAAAGTTAGTAAGCACCAGTGTGTCATTACAAAAGCAGAAAAGAACAAAAAACCACATTTTCCTTTCCTTCCAACCTTTCTCCATTTATCCCGTCCCCAACAAACATTAATCAGAGAGCAGATCTACCAAATATGTAATGTGGGGAAATAATTAATTAATTAATTAATTTGTATTTTCGGGGGGGCAGACAGGGTCTCACTTTGTAGTTTAGGCTGGTCCTGAGCTCACTGTGTAGCCGAGGTAACCCTCAAACTCACAACAATCCTCCTGCCTCTGCCTCCCAAGTGTTAGGATTACAGGCATGAGTCACCACACCCAGCACTGTGCGTGTGGTTACTGGGAATCAAACCAGGGACCTTACAGTTGCAAGGCAGACGCCAGAACAACTGAGCTGAATCCCTGGCCCAGGAATTCTTTTACTGGTTTTCTAAAGTCTTTTTAAAAAGATGAACTCTGGGCTGAGGATTTAGTGCACGTAGTACTGCACCTACCTTGGAAGCACAGGGCCTGAGTTCAATCCCCAATACCGCAAAAAAAAACAAAAACATTACCAATAATGAATAAATAAATGAAGATGAAGTGGGTGTAATCCAGGAATTTGCACAGTTTGGAGTCAGGTTTTATCATTAGTTTCCTCTCATATGTGACCCTTCAGACTCAAAGCCTTTGAGGGGAACATGCTTCCCATAAGTGTGGGTTCTGGGACTGCTGTGCTTCCTTTGTGTTGTGGCTGTCTGGTCTTCACAGCCACCTTACAGGGTACGTATCAACACCTTTCATCCCAACTGAGAAAGTGATCATGGCTTGTCCAGAATGCAAAACCCAAACTTGCTTGCTGCCTTCAGAGAAGTTTAAGAGAAGGACATATGTACCACTAAGATTCAGAAATTTTTACATATCTACATATTTCTTTATGGCATAAAAAAGCCCCGTGAATGTAGGACTTAAGGGTAGGGTAGGGTTAGATGAGGGCTTTCCAGCTGGTGCATTGGCTTAAGCCCCAGCCATCCATCCTGGTGCATCCTGTCTTGAAATCCCGTCTTGTAGAGGACCAGTTTATCAGAATGACTGCTATCATCTTTATCTTTAGAGGGGCAGGGAGCAAATAGTAAAGGACAAAATACTTTGAAATATAAACTATTTCTACAGAGTTTAGTGAAACTGTTTTGAGGTGGTTAAGAAAAACAGAGGGGGTTGGTGGGGTGGGTAGCTCAGTGGTAGAACAAGGTTTGGGAAGCATGTACGAGGCCCTGGGTTCAGCTGCCAGTGCTACAAAAAGAAAATGCCCACGTTAGGAGGGCAGCCCTCTACTTCTTGGCCAACACTAGAGAGCAGGCACACCCATGGGCCGCAGGGTAAGATCCAGCCCCAAGTGGCTGTCTGAAAAGTCTGCTTCATCATCTTCGTGGCAATAATCATCAGACTCAGGTTACATAGGAGGGTCTTCTGGTTCAGCCTGCGGTGGCTAAATTAAAGCGATAAAGTATCTGAGGATCCAAACAAGAACTTTGGAATGCTCTCAGCTTCAGGAAGTTCAAAGACATTTTGTTAGCCCCCCAACCTGTATCTTGTTCAAAATGTTTGTGTCTGTCTTTTTTACATGTGTATCATCTCATCTTCTTACACTGTGGATAGGAGGACACTGTTATGATTTGTATTTTACCAACTAATATAAAATATATTCAGAATTACCTGAAACCCAAACTTTATGCTCTCAGTCTCGGCCTTCTAGTGAAGCTAAATTGTGGGTTTTTATCAGTCATTGTTTTCCTTATCAATATATTATTTGAATTAAAAGTTTCAAAATGTAAAGGGGTGGGGTGTGTTGTGTTACTGGGGATTGAGCTCAGGACCTCACGCATGCTAAGAATACACTTTTAATAAGCTACACCTCCAGCCCTAAGAGCTTACCTTAGAAATTGTTTTTGATTCCAACATTTAGGGAGACTAAAGCAGGAGGATCACAAATTTGAGTTCCACATAGGCAACTTAGCAAAACCTTGTTTTAAAAAAAGATCTGGGGATATAGCTCAGTGGTAGAACACCCCTGGATTCAGTCTGTCAGTACTGAAAAATATATATACTTTTGTTACCTTTATTTTCACAATGGGAGAATCTGGTCCTAGAAGGGATAACATTCTAGGGTCTGGGGCAGAGTTGGCTGGTTTCAAAGTGCTTACTGGCTGGGATCATAAAAGAGCATGGGTCTGGCCCATTTCCTGCTCTGCTTGCCTCTTTGAAAGAGGACACCTGGAACCAATGAAGGCCTCAGGACAGGTGAGCTGGAGCTACCTGTTCCCAAAGATATGTTGTCCAAATAGCTGACAACTTCCTGTTTGCCATGGGAGGGTGGACCGGTGGTCCAGTTGGCTGTGGAGCAAGGCCCTCGCTCATCCAGGCCACCTGCCTAGAATGGGAGAGGGAAATGTACTTTAAATGAGAATACCTCACAGTAGGACAGTGTTCTGGTGTATCTGCTTGTTGCTCTATGTTAGCTGTACAGCTTGTAGGTAGCCAGCTCTAAACATTGAGAGTATCTACAGAAAGTGTAGATAGCACAGAAGCTATACTTGACACAAATTCTGCCACTCGTGAACCAGCTAAGCAGCAGGCGTAGTGTCCTCTCACCTATTCTGTTCTCAGCCGGTGTGACGGCGTTCTCTCTGACCTCTGCCCCCTCCATTTACACAGGCTGAAAGGAGTGATAGCAGAGCCCGGCCTGTGACTGAAGGTTTCCAGTTCCCTCTGTTAAGGGCCTCTTGGTTAACATCCAGATGATTCCTACTTGATGCCATCCAGCTCCTTGAGCCATTTCTTAACCTTCTTCTCATTGCCTTATTCAAAACCCACAGGCCTTTTGGCCCCTCGATGGCCGTCTGCAGAAAGTTAAGCCCTTGAGCTGTGCGATCTCTTCACTGGGCTGCTGTGCTCCCCAGACATGGGTTTGGAACGCCTGTCTGGTTTGCCTGCCCCTCTGATGTACGGTTCATTCGTCCCCAACCCCGAAAAGGAGGAAACCACCACTTGGTGCCCTTCTTAGGGTCTCTCAGGAGCATCATGCTGGAGAAGGCTGTAAGCCGGGTGCCCCTCTGACTGCAGGTGTCCTGGAGAAAGTGATGCAGGCTCAGCAGCATCTGCCAGCTGCAACTGCCTTGCTTTTTACTCCTGTTCCCTTTAGGAAAAACAATGGTTTAGCGGGGAAACCCAGGGCAGTGTCATAAACGCTAGTGTCCCTCTGAAATGCATAGTCCAGTTTATCCCAAATGTGGCCGGATTCCGTGCCAAGGAGAGTAACTGAAGCAAACTTCAGGATCATCAGACCCCCTGCTTCTTCAGTCCCTCCTCCAGCCCAACGGTTGACCCAAATCAAGAGGTCCATTCCTGGCCTAGGACACCTGAGCAGGTACCTGTGCTCCTTTTATAAGAATTTCCTGTGGACTTAGAACAGCCAAACTTCCATGAGTAGAGGACATTGTTGAAAAGAGGCTCATCTACTGGGAAAGGGCTAGGGTGAGGTTTGCTGGAAGAGCCAACCTTCCGGACTCCCTTCTCCATTCAGACTGGGCAGTGTTGATGCTGAGGAAACTGCCAGTCCCCACCCCAGTGGGTCCAGATGGCCCACTGTCTTCACACTTTAGCTTCTGATTTGTTTGGGGTTTGTTGTTGTTTCTTGTGAGTTTTGAGAATCAATTCTTGGTAAGTTGCTCAGGCTGGCAGAGAACTTATGGTTGTGAATACTCCTGTCTCAGCCTCTCAAGTAGCTGAGATTACAGTTAGAGGCATGTGCCACTGGGCCTGGCTCTAGAATTTGAAGAAGTTTGTCAGATGTTCACCAGGAAACTGGCAGCCCTTCTTTCTCCTTTGTTCTTGTCTGGGCTGTCCATCCAAATAGGATGTTTGTCACCAGCCCATCACACTGTGCCCCTGTCCCGGGGAAGCTGCCTGGCCCTTACCTGCTTGGGGCTTATGCTCCACAGTATTAGTCCACCAGCCTAGCCTCCCCTGACACAGAGCTGCTCCCTAGTGACATGCCACCTATTCTGTCTGAGCCTGGGTCACACAGAGCAGCCCACACAAACCCCAGGACCTCTAAGGGAAAGGGGCACTTCTGGTTTTGTTTCACTACCAGCTTGTGTCAGGCTGACGCCCTCTATGTTGTGTTTCTCAAGCTTGGCAGTGCCCACTGTTCTATCAATCCCACCAACTCCTGCTTTCATCTTCCTTCTCTTTCAACCCTCTATTTGTGTTCTTCCCTCTCCAAGTCTCACCTCTGAGCTCAGCTTGGCAGCACACCTGTAATCCCAGTTTTCTATAAGGCAGAGGTAGGGGTGGCCACCTTGAGTCTAGTCCAAAAACATGGGATTTAGCTATATGTGAAAGTCCTGGGTTCATTTCAAAGTTCCCCAAAACAAATAAAAATGAAAAAGTCAAGGCTGGGATTTAGCTCAAGTGATACTGCACCAACCTTGGATGCACAAGGGCTAGAATTCAATCCCTGGTACTGCAAAAAAGAAAAAGAAAAAAAAGTCTTGTCTCTGCTCACTGACCTTGCAGAGGGTGTTAAAAACCAGGTAACACAAGCTTATGTACTACTCAAAATACATGAGTTTTTGAAGTAAGCATAAAAAAACTGAAAACACAATCCAAAGCCTGCTCCATAAGAAGGGGACCCAGTTTCTTGGTTGATCAAAGAACATAATCTCCATGTTATAATGTTGGAAACTATAGAAAAAGAAAAAGTTGCCTAGTTCAAATCACAATAGTTAACTGATACAAAAAGGCAAGGATAATTTGCACAGGAAAAAATAAATAAATTAGAAAATATATAAAGTTTCTAAATAAAATGTGAGGCATCAAAATAGAGTGAGTATTTAAGTTTGTTTATTTATTTATGTATTTATTTGTTTGTTTTGGAAACAGGGTCTTCCTTTGTAGTTCAGGCTGGCCTTGATCTCACAAACCTCGAACTCACCAATCCTCCTGTCTCTACCTCCCAAGTGCTAGGATTACAGGTGTGAGCCATCACCCCCCCGGCAGTGAATTGAATATTTAAGTTGTTTGTTTGTTTATTTGTTTTGAGACAGGGTCTCGCTTTGTAGTTCAGACTGGCCCTGAGCTCACTGTGTAGCCCAGGCAAGTCTCAAACTCAGGAATCCTCCTGCCTCTGCCACCTGCACGCTGGTATGACAGGTGTGAGCCACCACGCCTGGCATTTATAGTATGTGGTATTGATTGCCAATGGGTGTGAGCCACCATGCCTGATATTTTTGTATGTGGTTACAGGGGATCAAACCAGGGACCTTGCATTTGCTAGGCAGGCACCAGAACCACTGAGTTAAATCTCCATCCAGCCGGGCATGGTGGCTCACGCCTGTAATCCCAGCACTTGGGAGGCAGAAACAGGAGGATTGCTGAGTTCGAGGCTTGCCTGGGCTACATAGTGAGCTCAGGGCCAGCCTGAACTACAAAGCAAGACCCTGTCTCAAAAAAAAAAAAAAAAATCTCCATCCAATATTTAAGTTTTTTAAAATCATTACAGTAAAAGGTACATAGCTATTAGTCTTGCTCAAAACACTCCTTTTTTGAATATGTATCCCATTGTTCTTGCCCTTTTTTTCTTCTTTTCTGTTCTTTTTTTTGGGGGGAGTATCATGAATCAAACTCATGACCTTGCACTTGCTAGACAGGCACAGCGTCACTGAGCTACATCCCCAGCCCTTGCCTCTATTTGAAGAAGTTCTAGAAATCCGTTTTTCTGAGTCTTTACAAAATGTCATGAAAAAATACAGTGAATGCTGCTGCCTAGTGGCAACCCATAGTGGCCGCTCCCAGGGACATTACAGTGTGTTCAGTAGATTCGGCACATGCCACTTCTGGCTCTCCCCAAGTGCAAAAAGACCATGAAAGGTAAATGTTTTGATTAGATTAAGGACATTGAGATAGCCACAGCAGCACAAAACATACTCGTGACAAAGGACTTCTAAAAACCCTTCAGAAATGACAAGAAACTTGGCTAAGTGTGTTTGAAAAGAGGGGCATTTTGAGGGAGATCAATAAGATTGTCTCCTACTGGAATAAATTTTTTACTACTTAAGCATTCACCATATTTTTCCATCATACTTGTCTGAATAAATCACATCAAGTATTAGTTAAGACAAATTTAATAAAATACCGATAGAATTTCTTCCAAGGATGTAAAGATCGCTTCAGTTCATCCATTCTTAGAATAAATGTGAGGCAAAGGGACTGTGGAACCATCACAGCAGGTGCAGGGAAGTTGTGCAGCGGCCTCCAACATTTGGGAAAAGCTCTTTGCAGTCCCAAATGAAGGAAACTTCAAACCCCAGTTATCTGAAAGCATCACATTGCATAGAGAATCATTAGAAGTTGTGCTGTGGAGGTCAGCTTGGGGATGAAGGAGGTGTGTGCTTTTCCCTGTCATGCTGAAAGCCTGCCACAGGACTGCTAGGATAAGTAAAGGATGGTTAAATATGAAGAAGGAGACCAAGCTATCTTTTATGGATGGAATGACTTACTCAGGAAAATCTAGAGTCCCTCAATAAAGAGCGCAAGACTTTCTGCGCTCTATCAGGGACATGCCTGTGTGTTGGCAGCCACAGTCTGGGAATTGGAATTTTAAATCTCATTTCAACCACGTGTGATAGATGTGAAAACTGGAGTTAAACAGTCACTTGACCAAGCTCACATGCCTCAGAATTAACAGTCACGTGCCAGGGATTTAGCTCAAGTGGTACCACGCCTACCTTGAAAGCTCAAGGACCAGAGTTCGATCCTTGGTACCACAAAAAAAAAAAAGAGAAAAAGAGCCGGGCGTGGTGGCTCACGCCTGTAATCTCAACACTTGGGAGGCAGAGACAGGAGGATTGCTGAGTTCGAGGCTTGCCTGGGCTACATAGTGAGCTCAGAGACAGCCTCAACTACAAAAGCGAGACCCTGTCTCAAAAAAAGAGAAAAAGAGAGAGATTGAGAAGAGAGCAGACCTGCAAATCTAGTACGCCTGAGCCAAGACCCTATTGTTTTTACCACTGTTTCCTGGCCTAAGTGGGCATCACCTCTGAGTCAGAGTGAGGTCCAGAGGCAGGTTTTTTGAAGGTAACATTTGCACATATGTAAGGCTGTGGTGGCTGCATCCTGGTACACAAGATGCCACACAGTTCCTGTGCCCAGAAGGCAGTACCAGCCTTGCTGTCCACAGCCACCAGGACAGGAAACACAGGCGGCCCTTGTTCTCTGGATTACCGAAGCCTGTTGTGAAGCTGTCCCTCTTTGGAGCCTGAGGTCCTGAGTCCAGAGTACCAGGCTCTGCTTCTTCAAGTTCAAAGCCCTAAAGGTTTAGAGATAATCACTGGAGAGCAGAGCGACTTGAAAACACCATAGAAGGCAGGCGATGATCTGTTTCATAGGCCGCCTGATTGAATTGCTAGATTGGGAGGTGTCATTTGCTTATCCACACACATAGCAGAGGATGCTGGAGAATCTTGGTCATTTCTGTGTGTGTACCCCAGGAGTGTCTTCCTGTGGCCCTGTGGGAGCCACAGCAGGGAGACTGGAGAACTGGTTCCATTCCAGGGTGCATGTGACTACAGGGAGACTTCTCCCTGGCCATGGTTGGAGATGCCCTGACAGTACATCCTGTCATTTGTAGTCACCACACCAGTTGGCAAGATTTGTCCTTCAGGTAGTACAGATCAGAAACCAGCATCGGCTTCCTGTGGAGCTGCCTGTGCCTGCCTACCCTCTAGAGTGAAGACGGCCCAGAGCAGCCGGGCATGGATGCTGGGTGGAGCCGGCCCTCGGGAGGAGGTGGCCACACGCTTCTCACATCACTGACACTGAACCCGACCAAGGGAGCTCCGCACTGACCATGCAGTGGGAAGAGCCCACCAGAGCAGGGCTAGGGGCTGGCTGAGGGCACTCCCAGGTGGCAGGGTGGCTAATGAATACTGGGAAAACTGGGTGTGCCTCATTTCCCAAGATGACTTTCCCCACGTTGTTAGTCCGAGCATAGGTCACAGAAGACAAGGGTGGACAAGGGTGAGCAGATGACTAACACAGAGGTGACCGTGATGTGTTAACTGGGTTTCTGGGAACTACATGCTGGGGTTTTTCATACAAGGGCTATGTCAGCCTCATGAATGACTGTAATGTGGAAGTCGGACAGGAATTTGAGATTTGAGTCACACTGAAGAGCCCTTGTGTTCTCATTCAAAAGGTATTTATTGAGATCTTTAGATCTTTGTGAGACGTCATCCCCTTAACTCCTGATTTGCATATAGCAAAGTGCACCTTCTTGCTCACTCAAGCAGCCTTCGGTCATCTCAACAAAACATCACACAGGGTGGGACCTGGCAGTGGGTTCATCTGAGAGGCACAAGTGCCACTGTGCCTGGGGCAAGGAGGAGTGGCTTCTCTGCGTCCCAGTTCTATGAGTGCTACCACGGGTGGGAGCCCATGTCTCTCCATCTCCCTGTACCGCTGTGTAACAGGGAGGGAATTTGTCACTGCCGGGCTCTTCTCTGGTTGGGGCCTGCCTGGCACCCATTCCGTGACCTGAGTTGTTCATGGCTAGGATGTAGCTCGGTGTGTTCTTCGTCTCGTCCTCAAAAGCCTTCTGTCCTTGCACCTTTGCCATGATTCCAGGGGCCTACCAGTCCCTTGGATCCTGACATCAGAGCTGGGGGCACAGCTTTCCGGACCTTTCTGTCCTGCACCCAGAAGGACTGTGTATCCATCATGGAACTGTGCACTGACTAGAGGATTGGAAACCGGCAGCAGCCCCAAATCACAACCCAAACAGAAGTAGAGAAAAATCCAAGTGGATGGATACCCAAAGGGATAGTATACCTGTTTACCAAGTTTTTTAAATTAATAGTAAAAGCTGGACCTAATGGTGTACACCTGTAATCCCAGCTACTGAGGAGGTTGAGACAGGAGAAACACAAATTCAAGGTTAGACTAAGCAACTTAACAAGACCCTGCTCACAATTCACAAAAATAAATAAAAAGAGATAAGGATCTAGCTCAGGGTAACATTTCCTAGCATGTACTGAGCCTTGGGCAGAACTCTTGATACCATTAAAAAAAAGAAAAGAAAAGAAAAGAAACGTGTATGTTACATAATGGAAATATGGATGTCTTCAGGATTTATGACAGCTGACAAAGCCATGTAGAATGAAAATAATAAGATGCAGATTGGCAAGTGAGAGAAATGGATTGATTGTAAGCATAAGAAGCCAGAGCTAAGAAGTATTTTCTTTAGATATGCAAGAAATAGGACACCTAAACATCAAGAAAAACCTGGGCTGGGATATAGCTCATTGCCAGGGCATCTCCCTAGACTGCACGAGGCCCTGGGTTATATCCCCAGAATCACAAAAAAAACTGTTTTTCTTTTCATCTGTTTTCTTCGTTTGCTGGGGTAGGCTGTGGGGACACGATCTATCCTTCTAAGGAAGCAGGAGGTAAGGTGAGAAGGTCTGGGGGGCACCCTGGCTTTGAGGTGTTTTCCAGCTTTCCCAAGGCTGGTGGCTTTGAGAGCCAGCCACAGCAGATTTAGACAGCCTGTCCTTTCAGCAGTCTGTCCACCATGACAGGAAACTCAAGGCTGTGGAAGTCCCACAAGAAACCACAGCTGGGAAATCGATGGTGTGTGAATAGTGTATGATAGGCTTGGTATGGTTTTACTTTGCTGTATGGTACTGAGGATTGAGCTCAAGGAGTACTGAGCTATATGCCCACTTCTTACTATTTTTTACATTTTCTTTTTGAGACAAGGTGTCAGTAAATTGTCCCAGCTGGTCTTGAACTTGCCAACCTCCTAATCTGAGCCTCCCAAGTAGCTGGCATTATAGGAGTGGGCCACTCAGCCCCCAGTTTAGTATTTTCTTTTAATTGTCCTATATTTTTAATTACTCTTGTTTATTTCCTTCTAAATAGACCGCTACAGACAGTTCTTCTAATTCCTCGCAGAAGAGGGAACAACCTACTCGGACAATCTCCTCTCCCACATCCTGTGAGCACCGGAGGATTTATACCCTCGACCCGTACCCCACGGACCATTATCACCTCAATCCGGTGAGCCACGCCTCTCCCCTCCTCCTCATCCAGATTGCTGCACCCGAGCCCTGCTGCTCTCCTGCCCCACACCCTTCACATGGCTCCCAGAGCACCCCGCGAGGTGGGCTATTGGCATTCACAGTTGACTGGTGAGGAAGTGAAAGACACACGTGGGGTCCTGGAGGAACACGACTGAGATCTCTGACCTCACCCAGAGTGTTGTGTTGGCCATGATCCAGGCTAAAGACAGGAAACTTAGCTTGAAGTCTACCACAGTTGCACACCACTGCAATCCCAGCACTCTGAGAGGCTGAGGCAGGAAAATGCAAGTACGAGCCCTAGGTGAGCAATTTAAAGAGTCTCTGTCTCAGGGTAAAACACAAAAAAAACTGGGGATATAGTTTAGTGTGAAAGCCTTGACTGAGTTCAATCTCTAAGACTGACAACAACAACAAAATGCTACACATTTGGCTTGAGTTCCCGGTCTGCGCGGGCTGCAGGCTGGTCTTGCTCAGGGAGATGGAGCTCAAGTCTGGAATTCAGTAATTTAGCAAATATTTACCGAGCGGCTGCTTTGTGCAGCAGGCTCCCAAATCAAGAACTGTGGACTGATGCCTGTGTAGGGTGATGAGGCCACTAGATTGCTTTGAAATGAGAAGCAAGCAGCACAAGGAAGTGACTTCTTTTTTTAAACATAAGGCTAGATTTGTTTGGCTCTTTTTTAAAAGATCACTTTATTGTGTGCTTCCTAATATTTTGACATCTAAAATACTCTTTTTAAAAACAAACATGGTATGCCAGGCTTAGTGGCTCACGCCTGTAATCCTAGGACTCAGGAAGGCAGAGGCAGGAGGATTGCTGTGAGTTAGAGGCTTGCCAAGACCCTGTCTCCAGACACACACACACACACACACACACATGGTAGTTGTACCATAGGAACTGGCTTTTTTTTTTGAGATAGAGTCTCACTATGCAGTTCAGACTGACTTTGAAATCACTAAGTGGCCCGGGCTGGCCTCAAACTTGGTCATCCTCCTACTCAGTCTCCCAAGTCCTGGAGTTACATTGGTATGCCACAATGACCAGCTTTTTTACTTTCTTTATATTATAAAATGTAAAGAATTAGGAAAACTTTTTTTTTTTTATTTTTTTTAATGAAACAAGGTCTTACTTTGTAGTTCAGGTTGCCCCAGAGCTCACTGTGTAGCCCAGGCTAGCCTCAAATTCACAACAATCCTTTTGCCTCTGCCTCCTGAGTGCTGGGATTATAGGTGTGAGCCACCATGCCCAGCATTGTTGTATGTAGTCACCAGGGATAAAACTCGAGACCTTGCACTTGAGAGATAGACACCAGAACCACTGAATTCCCATCCCAGGAAAGCCTCATTTTAAAAAATACTCTTCTGGAGAATCTGATGGAAAAAATAGAGCATAACAAAGGAGATACAGCCCCGCCTCAGGGAGCTCTGGATTGTTGGGAAGCAATAGGCAAATCATGTGATTAGTCCTACCTACACAGGGTTATAGAGCAGTGGTGGCCACAGGCATCCTGTGTGTCAGGCTCCGGGCTGTCTCCCTTCATTCTCACAGCAGCTCTGTGCTGTTAGACAGACGGGGAAACTCGCCCTTGGCACTTTGCTGGTAATCTGACTGCAGTGGGTCACTCTTGTGTCCACCTTTCCCCACTAAGATCACCTCATGCACAAGGTAGGAAGTCTCATTCTCTACCATGGTACAGAAGCCCTGGCAAGGCAGGGCTACATGTATATATTCAGAAACTACTTATCAGCCCTGCTACTCTGAACACTACATCAAGTGGGACTAACTTCAGAGAAAAAACTCACCTCATTGAGGGGCAGTGGAGCTTAGATTTGAAAGTCAGCATATAGCAGGTGCAGCTCTGGCTCTACATACTTGGAGAGCCTCACAGGATTCAAACCCAGTCAGCCAGCTGCCTGAGCCTTCGCTCTTAACCTTCTCTCATCTGTGCCTTCTGTCTTCCCAAACGGACTATACGGTACCTGCGTGTGTGTGTACACTGTAGTCCCTAGTATCCCCTGCTGCTCTTATGACCGGAAGTGCATCTTATATCCTGACCCAGTTTGCACACAGTACACACAGATAAAGCTTTATAACACGGAACTTACAAAATGTAATGCAGTCTTACTCTAGTCTAAAAAACAAAAACGCACACTGAGATTCTACCTTACTCCAGAAAGAATGGCTGGTATCAAGAAATCAACCAACAACAAATGCTGACGGGGCTGTGCGGAATAAAGAACCCTTCCCCACTGTTGGTGGGAATGTAGACTGGTGCAACCACTGTGGAGATCAGTGTGGACATTCCTCAGAAAATTAGGACTAGAGCTTCCATTTGACCCTGCTCTTTCCCTGATGGGTATATTCACAAAACAATTAAAAGCATTACACCACAGTGACATGTGCACCCGTATTTATAGCAGAACAGTTTGTAACAGCCAAATCTTGGAAATAGCCCAAATGCCCATCAGCAGGAGACTAGATAAAGAAGATGTGGGATTTTTTTTAATGGAGTATTAGCCATAAAGAATGATAAACAGGTACATTGATAGCTAAATGGATGCACCTTGAGGCTATACTTACTCACAAGTGAAATAAACAGGACACAGATGTGTAACTACTGTGTTGTTTTCCTCGTGTGAGAAACTGAAGGTGTAAATGAGGTCCATAATGTATCATAGGTATTGTGAAATAGGAAGAAAATTCTCAAAGGGAAAGGGTAACTGGGTGGGGACAGGAGAAAGCAAAGAAGAGAAAAAAATTGATAGTAAAATCGAAAAAGATGGAAACAGCCTATACATATATAGTGGGGTGGTTAGAAGATTATAGGGAGGGCATGGGAATGGGAAGAAATAAGAATTAAGATATAATCATGTACAGTTACAAATTCTCATTGAGGAATGTGATCATAATATATCCCTAAAATATACCAGTAAACTCAGTATTTTTTGTTTGTTTGTTTTGGTTTTTTTTGAGACAGGGTCTCGCTTTGTAGTTCAGGCTGGCTCTGAGCTCACTATGTAGTCCAGGCAAGCCTTGAACTCAGCAATCCTCTGTCTCTGCCTCCTGAGTGCTGGGATTACAGGCGTGAGCTGCCACACCCGGCACTGTGGTATGTGGTATTGATGGCTGGTGGGCGTGAGTCTCCACGCCCAGCATTGTATGTGGTTACCGGGATCGAACTCAGGACCTTGCACTTGGAAGGCACACGCCAGAACCACTGAGCTAATCCTCCAGCCCAGTAAACTCAGTTTTTTAAAAATGCAGCAGCTGCTGAGCATGGCACATACCTATCATCCCAACACTTAGGGGGATGTAGAGTTCAGGGTACCCTGGGCTACATAGCGAAACTCTCTCTCTCAAAAAAAAAAAAAACCCAAACCAGCAACCATTCTTAAAAGAGCCACACTGTATAAAAGCGGTGGAACTAAAGGTGATCTATTGGGAAACAGCACAGGTGCCCTGGGGCGCAGCTAGCTGAGGGAGGAGGAGGAACCTCTGAGGTGGAGGAAGACCCTGTTCTGCCCCCACCTGGGAGTGTTGGGTTCCTGAGCACTGTCCAAGTGTGATCGGTCTTGCCATGCCATGTGCACACTTCGCTGTGCGCACAGCACTATAGCAAAAGGGAAGGTGCTGGTGTGGACCCACCAAATTAATTTCCTGACCGGGGAATGGATGATACACAGAAACCCACAGGGGAGAGGGAAGCTGGGGGAGGGGGAGACTGAGGCAGCAAGTCCAGCTTGGGCGACTTAGTGGTTGAATGAGAAATGAAAAACAAAACAAAATTAAAAGCCTTTCTTCAAGGAAGGATTGAGGTGAAACATGCATTGCTGGCAAATTGAGGAGGGAGGTGGGGAGGGGTCTGTCTGTCTGTTTGTCACTGCTCTAAACCAAAGTCTGGTTTTTCCTGGGCGGTGCAGCGGATGCCAAGGCCCTACCCCCAGGTGAGCTTCCCGGACGACGACGAGGAGATCGTGCGCATCAACCCCAGGGAGAAGATCTGGATGACCGGCTACGAGGACTACAGGCACGCGCCGATCAGGGGCAAGTACCTGGACACCTCGGAGGACGCGGACTCCTACGTGCGCTTCGCCAAGGGCGAGGTCCCGAAGCACGACTACAACTACCCTTACGTGGACTCCTCAGACTTCGGCCTCGGCGAGGACCCCAAAGGCCGCGGGGGCAGTGTGATCAAGACGCAGCCCCCCCGGGGCAAGTCCCGGCGGAGGAAGGAGGACGGCGAGCGCTCGCGCTGCGTGTACTGCAGGGACATGTTCAACCACGAGGAGAACCGGAGGGGCCACTGTCAGGACGCGCCCGACTCCGTGAGAACTTGCATCCGCCGCGTGAGCTGTATGTGGTGTGCAGACAGCATGCTCTATCACTGTATGTCGGACCCCGAGGGAGACTATACAGACCCTTGCTCGTGCGACACTAGCGACGAGAAGTTTTGCCTCCGGTGGATGGCTCTTATTGCCTTGTCTTTCTTGGCCCCTTGTATGTGCTGTTACCTGCCCCTTCGGGCCTGCTACCACTGCGGAGTGTTGTGCAGGTGCTGTGGCGGGAAGCACAAAGCGGCCGCCTGACTCAGTTTCTCTTCCCTCCCCTCCATCCACAGCCACAAGGGAACTTGTTATCTCTTACATACTCTCCTCTTCTCACCTGCTCCCTTCTTCTCCAAGGGTGAGGAGAGGCATCATTCCAGCCTGGGGAACCCGCCTGGTGGACTCTCCACTCCCTGGCACCCCCGTCCTCCACACCCATCCACTCACTGGCAGTGTTCTAAGGAAAGGAACCTTCTGCATAGACTCGTGTATTATTACCAGCCCATACTCAAGCTGTCTTAACTGTGTGTTGGTTTTCTTGTCTCCCCTCCCTCTTCTCTTCCAGTTCAAAAGGATCTGCAGTGCAAACTGCTGATTTTTGGTGGGTTTTGTAGTTGCTTTTTCCAAAAACACCAAAGAGTATCTTTCTCTCTGGTGGGCCTGCCTGTGCTGGCCAGCATCAGGTTCCCGCGGACCGAGCAATGAAACAAACCCTACCAGAAGTATTCTAACCTGCAGTCAGTTATTATGTATAAGAGGTGAGCTTGTCAGCAATCTTGTACCACGAAACAACACCGCTTCAACTTGTCTAAAGCCAAATTTCCCATGTGTGCTACACTTCTATCTTTAGCCCATCTACATTTTTCTGCCCTACCCACCCACCCAAAATCTGTTGGATTTATTCACTGATGTAAAACATTCACCTGTAAAATGACTGAGAATTGAGCCTTAACTTTAGATTAACTTGTGAGAATCAGGAAAAATTCCTTAAACTGCACCACATCTTCGTGGACCAGGGCTTGAAAGGGGATTTCAGGTTTCTATAAGCCTCCCCCAATTACCCACGAAATAGAACTTTTTAAAATTGTGTTTCCATCACTTGTTTAAAAAAAAAAACAACTTAGCAATATTAGAACAAGATGCTAATGAAGTCAGAAATTTTGCTTATTTTTTTTGCAAACCAAATAGTCCATTCAAACATCAACCAGTGTCCACAAACAAGTTCCTGTTGAAAAACATTAAGGTTGTGAATAAAAACTATAGGAGCTCTCCCCCACGCCCCGCCCCGCTACTGTTTTATATTACCGGGGGAATTTTAAATGTCATAAATTTGAAGATTGGTGGTTTGCATTTTGTTCGTAGGATTATGTTTTCGTTTTCGTTTGGACTTAGTTTCACATCACCAAATTCTTTATTTATAATTGGGAAAAAACAAGGCCATATGTAAAAACCCTTCCAATGCCTAAGTGTCTTTCTCCTGCAACTTCACACCCAGACTACTTGCCACTTTGGGTGCGTGGATGGTTAGGTCAGCTGACTGATTCTACCTGTTGCCTTGCCATGTAGGAGGTTTCTAATTAGCTGGAAAAAGAGTATTTTTCTAACATTGAAAGGAATAGCCAAATCTTACTGAAGAAAGAAGAATGAATACTTGTACCTAGCATAGTACAATCAGAACCTCGTGGAGACCATAGGGGACAGGCCTATCGGCGCTGGCTATTCTTCCTGCCACAGTCTTCCAGTGGTAATTGCCAGCTGAAGGTATGGTCTGATCTCCTTGCCTCCCTTCCCGCATCCCTTTATTGCACACAGGACACCAGTCTTCAAGGAAAGAGACTTTCTTGCAGTCCACCCATCTTACTGGGAAAATGCTAGCCGTGCTAACCTTCCTGGGAACATTTTCAGCTCGCCTGAGAGCCCATCCCATTTCGTTAGACAGATCATCAGTGTAAATACCCAGTGTGCTTGCGAGTTAGTTGGTAGACGTTTTCGTTTGTTGGAATGACTGGTTGGGGCTTTCCGGTGTGGAAAAGGAGCAGAGAGTAGTCCGTCTAGATAAGTGGGAGGAAAGAACCCTTCCCTGCCACAAGAACATCTAGAAAACCCTCAGCCAGCCTCTCATGCTGGAGAGACCACCTGCACCCAACCTGAGGTGTCACCTCAGGGCCTTTCTCTAAGGTCGCCTCTCTACAAAGCACAACACTAACTTATGCTTCCTCAGACCTCTGTTCAAGTGCCCCTATTTATTTCACTGAAAACGCACATCCTAGTGGCTTGATTTGTCATCTCTCTCTAGTCTTCTTTCTGACACCCTTGCTGGTGTCCACCCCTTTGAAGAGTTATGCTGGCGACTCTTGGTGAACACTCTGGTTTGAAGGCAGAGGTTAAGGGCACAAAGACAACCAAGGGGACATCTGTGTAGATACATCTCTCTGATTGCTACACGGCTGCTGAACAATGTGTAGTTGTTTCTCAGTCAGCTTTGCCATACTGACGTCAATCATTTGAGAGGAATTATTCAGATTTTATTTTTGTATCTGTGGTAACATTAACCAAAAGATATTCTGTTTGGAGGCTTCCCCCAATGCCCCACCCCCAAGCTATTTGCTCACATTAACAAATGAAAGTGCCTGAAGCATAATTCATTCTTTACCTGTATACTAAAAACCCTGTTGTATTGATTTTTTTATAATAAGCCTTTTTACCTCTGTGTAAAAATATATATATACAAGTGTATGATGTACATTTTTAGTTAACTTTTTTTTATGGTTTCTAATATGTATGACCAATGTAGCCATTGCTTTAAGATGTACTGTGTAAATACAAACACATCCTACCAGATTGCTGGTGTCAGGTATTTGTTTGGCTGGAGACAGTGGCGGTTGGTCCTTGTCAGACTTGGGAATTCGAGCACACAAGATAGAACCGGGTTTCCTTGGCAGAAGGTGTGTGCAAAGATACCAGTCTGTTTCTGTGGGCCCCTTCTCGCCTTTGATTGTGTCATATTCCCCAGGGGAGACTCCAGCTCCTTGGGCGCATATGCCTCAAATGAAAGGAATGCTGTGAGTCGCCACCCAGGGAACACCCCCTCTCGCTAAGCCTGCCTACCCCCCACCACCAAGTGCTCCTCAGAGGGAACAGCTGCACTTCCTCTGGGTTGTTTTCCTCTAGTTCCTGCTGGACCTCGGGGTGTGTACAGTTGGGAAGACAATTTCTCACAGAAGACAATTGTTCAAGACTGCTTGACCCTTGTCCTCTTCAAGCAGCTCTTGGCACACTCTCCTTTACAAACGGACTGGATGCACAGAACCTGCGTGACAATCCCCAGAAGGAAGTAAAGTATGAGGTCTTTTGAGTAACACAGAGGAAAAGTCTTCAGCTTCTCCACAGAACCAAGTAAGATACTTTAGAAGGAAAAAGAGAGAACACCTGCATCTCACTCTGATGTCTTCCCCAGAGAGGTGACTTTTCCAAGCCACTCAGATGAAAAGCAGAGTTGCTGGGAGTTAGGAAGCATGAGGGAAAGCTGGAAAGCTCATCCAGGCATGGTATAGGAAAGGCCTTAAGTGACCCTCTCCGGTCTCCTGTTTATCTTTGACACTTTAGTGGAAGTTTAGAATTGGTAATTGAGGTAACCTGCAATCACGTGAGGTGAGGACTGAGCTGGGCTGGCAGGCTGCAGAGCCCAGGTTGTTTCAAGAATTGACCCTAGTGCTTTTGCTCCTGCTCCGGAGCCCTACCTACCCCTCAGGCTGCCTCAGAAATAGCTTGTATTTGAATCCTACACACATCACCTGGAACTCTTGAAAAAGTTGAGGGATACTTTACATTTTCATGTAAGGAAAGCATGTAGAAAAATGCTGTAACTTAAATCTGATCACTGGAGAATCTCTGCCACTACAGGCAAATAGACCTTGGGCAAATGATTATAACATTCCAAGTTGCCTCAGGTATAACTATTACCAGACACAAGTACAGCTGGTTGCCAGACAAGAAGCCACTTAAGAAAAAAACAGACCAAGGTATGACAGCACAGCAGATAGCCAGGTTGAGAGGACAGCACACCCCATCTCTGTTTCTAGTCTATACCTCTAACCCTTAATTCTAACTCCAAAACTAACCCTAACCATAAGACTAATACTACTCTAACCCTAATCTTAATCATAACTAACCAAAACACTAACCTTAACCCTAGCTCCAGCCTTCATCCTAGACTTGAGCCCTTGCCCTAACAAGAGCCCTAAACCTAAACATACTTCTTACCGAACGTAACCCAAGTCCTAAACCTAACCCTAAGCCTAACCATAGCCATAGCTCTACAGCTTAGTCCTACACTTAAGTCTAGGCCTGGCCGTCACCATAACCCTAATCCTAGTCCTAACCCTAACCCCTAACTTAACATTTACCTCTATGAGAATAAGAGTCCCAAGGAAAATCTGAGTCTGCATCCTTCATTTAAAGTAGCAGAATAGGGCCAGAGATTTAGTTTGGTGGTTCTGGCGCCTGCCTAGCAAGTGCCAGGTCCCTGATTCAATCCCCAGTAACTACATATAACAATACTGGACATGGTGGCTCACGCCCACCGGCAATCAGTATACCATATACCACAAATGCTGCGCTTGGTGGCTCAAGCCTGTAATTGCAGCACTCAGGAGGCAGAAGCAGGAAGATTGATAACTTTGAGGCTTGCCTAGGCTACATAGTGAGCTAGGGCCAGCCTGAACTACAAAGAGAGACCCTGTCTCAAAAAAATTAAATAGCAGAACCTGCCAGGGATGTAACTCACTGGCACTGCACCTACCATGTAAGCTCAAGGTCCTGAGTTCAAAACCTGGTACAAAGATAAATAAATACAACAAATCCGTGATACCAGTCTTGTAACACAGAGTTCACACCAGACCATTGAGAACTCTGTAGCATACATTCCAACAGAACAGAGTGCCACATTTATGCCACATCACTACAGAAGGCCTGATATCCATGCATGCTGAAAATCAATACAGAAGATAGGCAGACATTCCAGAGAGCACAGCCAGACTCCATTCTGTGTATCTGGTGTGCATACAACAATGGAAGCTTTAATACTTTGTGCACAAAAAAGGCAGCTTATGTACTATTCTTCATTTACTTCATTCTTAGCCCCTCAGTGCTGGGAATTGAACTCAGGACCTTGTACATTTCCAGAACTCTTCCTTTTAATTCTGTATGTAGAGCAGAGCTAAAAGAGTTTGAGTGTGCAACCATTTTTTTTTTTTTAGACAACGTCTCACTTTGTAGTTCAGACTGGCCTAAAATTCCTGTGTAGCCCACACTGTCCTGGACCTCTCAGCAATCCTTCTGCACTGCAACACGAGTACTGGGATTACAAACGTGAGCCACCATCCCCGACACTGATATGTGGTACCAGAGATCGAACTCAAGACCTTGCACTAGCCAGGCAGAGGCTGGAATTACTGAGCTAAATTCTCTGCCTATGAAACAATTATTATTAACTCCAACATTCAAATCTAACCCTGACTATAGGCCTAGAATTAAAATTAACCTTAAACCAAACAACTAAACTTCACCATAGACCAAAAATTAACACTAATTCTAAAGCTTACACATCCCTAACAATACACAAAATCAAAATCACACGTTCTGAGAGTTCTAACCCTAACCCTAACCCATAAAACTAAACCTAACCCTAAATTTAGATTCATTCATGGTTCTGGCCCTGTGTAGCTGTAAGCCTAACCCTAATCATACACTAACCACAACCCTAAACGTAACCCTAAAACTAACTCAAAGTCTAACCTACTCCTAGCCCTAATCCTAACCCTAACACCTAATCCTAAACCTCACTTTATTCCAAATCTAGCTATAACTCTAAACCCAATTCTAATGCTAGCTCTAGTTCTAGGCCTAGCTCTAACCCTAACCCCCTAGATTTAACAGCAACTAAAACAGTAGAACAAATCTGTACTATCAGTTACATATCTAACCTAGAGTTTATGCTAGTGAGGCATTAGAACTCTGCTGCTTCTTGGTCTTCAATAGAATTGAATAGCACTTTCTTAGGCCAAACTGCTATTCACAATAGAAGCCTAATACAAAGGTGTGGACTGTGAAAACTAGTATCATAGGGAGTCATATACTTCAGAGAGTATAGGCAGATTCAGTTCCCTGTAGGTAATCTATAGTAAAATACTAAATGCTTTAGCTGTTAGCAATTAAAACATACATTTTTTTGCATTATTCTTTTTTCACTTGTAGAGGTAGAGGTGTACATGAGAAATTCTTAGCCAGCGCACATACATTTTTTTTCTTTTGTCAGTACAGGGATGAAAGTCAGGAGGTTGTGTTTGCGAGGCAGATACAGTTCCACTAAGCTAAATCCCTGGCCACACTTCATTTTTAAAATCTTATACCTAATCCTAATCAACATTATAACCTAAACCAAAACCTAAATATAATCATAACCAAAGCCCTAACTCTATCCTAACCCTACAAATAACCCATGCCATAGCCCAAGCCTTAAGACTAATCCTAAATTTAAACCAAAACTGGAGCCCTAAGGCAAACCCTAACAAGACACTATACCTATATTTCAGCCTAACCCAGGCACTAATAATATCCCTGTAAAAAACCATAACCCTGGGCCAGAGGATTGGCTCAGTGATTCCAGTGCCTGCCTCGCAAGCGCAAGGTCCTGAGTTGGATCCCTGGTAAGCACATATAATGCTGGGTGTGGAGACTCACGCCCACCAACAGTCAACACCGCATACCACGATGCCGGGTGCGGTGGCTCAAACCTGTAATCCCAGCACTCGGGGGGCAGAGACAGGAGGATTGCTGAGTTCGCGGCGGCTTGCCTGGGCACCATAGTGAGCTCAGGGCCAGCTAAACTACAAAGCAAGACCCTGTCTCAAAAAAAAAAAAAAAAAACATAACCCTAACTCTAGTCCTAAACATTAACTTAAACCTATCACTAACCCAAATCCTAATGCTAACTGTATCACTTAGCCTAATTCAACCCTAAAACAGAGTGTAATCTTAAACCTAGACTAAAGCTAGTCCTGCCTGCAGTCCTAGCCCTAAACCTAAACCTAATGCTAGCTAAACCCAGCCCTACCCGTAACTCAAGACCTAACCCAATCCTAGCCCCAGTTCTAGCCCTAACCCACACCCTAGCACTACCCTAACCCTAACATTAATAGAACTCTTGCAATAATCCTTAAGGTAAACCTAGCCTAGATAAAGCCCTCATCTTAACCCTAACCTCTAAACCTAACCCCAACCATGTAACAGTGTATGACTGGTGATGTACAGAATGAAAGATTGCTCAGAGGCAATCACCAAGAGGCCCAGAGGGCTCTTCAACTGAGAGTACCCAGTGTTAGAGAGACCAAGGAGTAGAAATGAAGCTGAGAACCCTCAGACTTTTATAGAGACCATCACAGTAAGAAGGGGGGGAAAGCAGAAGAAAACCAGTTTGGGCAAGGAACTGTCTAGGACTGCCTAGGAAATTTTCTTGGGAAAAGGGGAAGGGCAATGGCTAGACACATGCTTCACTAAACTAATCTAAAGTTTTTGTTTAGCCATTCACTTCTCATAGAGCCTGTGAGATTTTACACCCACAATTTAACCATTCACTCCCCGACTAAGTCCCCCACAGTTCCTCCTTTTTTGTTTTACAGGGTCAAGGATGGGAAGAAAGAGAAATGTAGTGTAGACACATAGAGGGCTTGATGCAGCATGGTCATCATGCCCTCAGTGGGAAGCATACCCTAGAACAGCATACAAAGCACTTTGAGGGCTGAAAACAAACAAACAAACAAAAATATAATTCCAGTAGTAGTAAGAATCCAAACTTGGAAGTTGAGCTGGAAAAACAAATTTTGGGCAAGTAAAACCATTAGGGTGATTTAAGGTGAAATTGTGAGCTTTCATTTATAGTTTATGAAGTTGGGCCTTACTAATCCTGGAGATTAGTAATCTTTCTGTCCAGATTTGTATGAAAGGCACCACAAAGAAGGTGCTAGACTTCGTCCTAGAACTCTGAATGATTAAATGGGATATGTGCGATGTACATAAACCAGTAACTGGCAACACAACCACACATCCAAGGGTCTTATTGGTGCTTGCCAAGCCAGCCAACTGTTTCTTTTTTTTTTTTTTTTTTTTTGCTTTTTGAGACCGGGTCTCGCTTTGTAGTTCAGGCTGGCCCTGAGTTCACTATGGTGCCCAGGCAAGCCACCGTGAACTCAGCAATCCTCCTGTCTCTGCCTCCCGAGTGCTGGGATTACAGGCGTGAGCCACCACCACGTCCAGCATTGTGGTATGCGGTGTTGATTGTTGGTGGGCGTGTCTCCACGCCCAGCATTGTATGTGGTTACCGGGGATCGAACTCAGGTCCTTGCACTTGTGAGGCAGGCACCGGAACCACTGAGCTAACCCTCCGCCCAGCCAACTGTTTCTTTATCAATGTTGGTCTGATTTGGTAGTTCAAAGATAACTATCACATAATAGAAAACATCTTTGTCCAGTATGTTCAAGTCTTTAGGTAATTTGTTCAAGGGTTGAATTTCCCATCTATTCTCTCATGAGATTGGTAGGGAGCCAAGTTTTGGTTCACCTGAGTACCATAACATAAATAATGTTTACCTTAGAAATATTAAAATTTTATACTATTGGGAATGGAAATGAGCACAGTAATTGCTATTGGTGGTTCTGATGGCTCTGCATAATGAAAATTTCTCTTCAGGAATTGTGTTTTTGTTGTTTTTTTTTTTTTTAGATAAAATCTTGCTTTGTAGTTCAGGCTGGCCCTGAGCTCACTATGTAGCCCAGGCAACCCTCGAACTCAGCAATCCTCCTGCCTCTGCCTCCCGAGTGCTGGGATTACAGTGTGAGCCACCACGCCCAGCACTGTGGTATGTGGTATTGATGGCTGGTGCGCATGAGTCACCACACCCAGCATTGTATGTGGTTACCGGAGATCAAACTCAGGACCTTGCGCTTACGAGGCAGGCGCCTGAACCACTGAGCTAAATCTCTGGCCCTCTTCCAGGAATTCTTATGTGTGGGATAACAGGTGCCAACCACTGGAATAGACAGTGACTATAGTCCTTGCCACAGTCCCTTAAGGAGCTAGGAGGTGGGCTAGGGGGTGGCAGTTAAATTTTGTCTGTATATGAGGTGTCATTAGAGAAAAGGGATGATTTTGGATCTCCCATATAATTATACCTGAGACACATGAGGTGAAAACATGAGCCAAATAAACCATGTCATTTACTTGAGATATTTATGTCAGCAAACTCAGAAAGATAAGAAAACTATTAACACTTGTAATTTTAGAGTCGTAAGTAACTCTGCACTCTTTGCGTAAAATAGGTTTTCAGAAGAAAAGGCAATTCCTGTGCTTTACAGCATCTGCTCAACCTGACTGGTGAGTAGCTTTTCTGTACTGCTACACATGCTTCTGAACCACACTGCAAAAGTCTTACTATAATTAAAGTCTTTCCACCATTGTCAGGAGCATTTCTACACAGGTATTGGAGAAAAATCATTTCATAATTTAAGTATGATCACAGACAGCTGTCTTAGGCCGAATGTTGCCTTGCCCGAGAGACTGATACGGCATGCAGAAATGTAACTCCCTTTTGCCTCTGGTCACAGCTGAGGCCTCAATGGTCCGATGCTGTGGCACTCAAAGGCAAGATTGTATCTGCTAAGGACATTCTGGTTCTTCAAGAACCAAGTAGTGACTTAAAAGAAGGTATCTGGGGAGGGACAAGTCCCTTATCAGCTCAGTTCATCCCCCTTATTGTCTGGAAATACTCTCTTCTTTCTGCCCTCAACATGAGATTTGTATCATCATATGATCAAACATAAGATCACTGCCACCCCTAAGTCATTTCCCACTACGGTGTGTACCCAGTAAATACTGGCTAACATGGAGAATCCTTTCTTTCCCCACTGTAAGGCACTGGTGTTCTGGCCCCCATATACTTTGAAATTATGCAGGTCTCTTTTGTCTTTTTTCTTTTTAGCCCTCAATGCCCCACTTTCCAGGCAGTTAGAGGAAATCAGCCTCCGAAACACCATATTCTTCCTTTTTGTTTTGCTAACTGAGTTTTAAGGACCTCATTAGTTTGCTTCAAAATGGCATCTGGGGTTGTGAGGGATTTTAGTGACACTTTTTTTTTTTTTTTTTTTTGAGCAGGGTCTTGCTTTGTAGTTCAGGCTGGCCCTGAGCTAACTATGGAGCCCAGGCAAGCCTGGAACTCAGCAATCCTCCTGTCTCTGCCTCCCTAGTGCTGGGATTACAGGCATGAGCCACCACACCCGGCTCTGTGGTATGTGGTATTGATTGCTGATGGGCATGAGTCTCCATGCCCAGCATTGTATGTGGTTACTGGGATCAAACTCAGGACCTTGCACTTGCGAGGGAAGCAGGCGCTGGAATCACTGAGCTAAATCTCCAGCCCTTAGAGACATATTTAACATGCCATGTTTGTAGGGAACTGGAAGTATAGACAGAGCTATTATCTGTTTCAGTTTGTTAGGGTAATCTCATTACCATATTTACAATCATGAGAGTAAATAATGTTTTACATGTACAGACGAGTGGTTGGGGGGGGTTGACTCTTACTTTGTAGTCCAGGCTGGCCCTGAGCTCATTAGGTAGCCCAGACAAGCCTCGAACTCACAGCAATCCTCCTGCATCTGCCTCCCAAGTACTGGGATCACAGGCATGAGCCACCATCCCCAGCACTGTGGTGTGTGGTGTTGATTGCTGGTGGGCATGAGTCACCACGCCCAACACTGTTGTATGTGGTTACCAGGGACCAAATTTGGGACCTTGTACTTGCAAGGCAGATGCCAAAACCACTGAGCTAAATCCCCAGTCCTTTACAGACAAGTTTTGCAAATATATAAACATATAAAACAGCATCTCATCATTTCCACTATAAATGAAGGCAATTTCAATCACTTGTAGGGTCTCCAAAATATAAGCTAAATCAGCACCATATTGAGGGATTGGTCAGGGAACTGCTTTTTTTTTTTTTTTTTTTGAGACAGAGTCTCACTTTGTAGTTCAGGCTGGCCCTGAGCTCACTATGTACCCCAGGCAAGCCTCGAACTCAGCAATCCTCCTGTCTCTGCCTCCCGAGTGCTGGGATTACAGGCGTGAGCCACCAGGCCCTGCAGGGAACTGTTATTTTTATCAATCATGGTTCTCTTAGAAAATGAACTCCTGTAAAATGGTAACCAATTGCAATTATAACGTTTTGTGGAGAAAATTGAGATCAAGGGACATGTAACATATTACCATAACAATCATAACATCATTATATTAAATGACATAATGAAACTTTTTTTTAAGAAACTTTTATCTAAATTTGTTACTTTTTAATAATGTCATCCAAAAATGTATCTGTATAGTATGTGACATTGCTGGGGCTGTACAGAGTTTGAGAAATGGGTATCATATACACATAATAATTATATAACCATAGGTCTTAAAAGTACTTATTTCCTTTGGCTGACTGTCTCATCTTAAATTGGCATATATATTTTATCACAAACAGTTGGAAAGTAAGAAAAGGAGAGGCCAGATATTTGAGTTTAAAAGTTTATCATCATAAACTTTTTTAACCTAGAAGCCACCAGTATAAGATGTTTTCCAGTTTCGCATCTTTGAAGACCTGTAAATTTGGTAAACATAAATATATTTAATACAACATGAAGTCACCAATAGTGATGTCACAAACCAATTTGAAATCACTCAAAGAAGGAGCTTTGTCATGATTTTTGTCATTGAACAGTTTAGGTGTCTCTGCTAGTCATACAGAAAACTTTATGTTTAGTATTAATTTCAGAAATGAGACATAGCTTTTTTCTTTCTTTTTCTTTTTTTAGCTTTTTGAGACAGGGTCTCACTTTGTAGCTCAGGTTGCAAAGCTCACTATGTAGCCCAGGTGAGCCTCAAACTTACAGCAATCCTCCTGCCTCTGCCTCCCGAGTGCTAGTATTACAGGAGTGAGTCACCACACCTGGCATTGTGGTATGTGTACTGGCAATCAAACTTGGAACCTTCCACTTGCAAGTCAGATGCTGGAACCACTGAGCTAAATCTCTGGCCCTATAACCTTTTTCTGAAAGCACCATTAAACTAGTCAAGAGAGTTGAGACCTGAAAAGAAGTGACTCGTGACAGTCAGGGTTGTCATCCCCTAATCTCTTCAGAGCTTTTTAGAAGGAATAATTTGGGTTCAATCAAACCAACAAGAGCAAAGCTCAAAGTAACAAATATACATATTTTTTTCTATCAACTATATTTCCCACATACCCTTCTCAACATACTTGAGACTTTCTGTTTTTTGCCACTATCTTCTTTTTGCTATCTTGGCAGGGCAAATCTTATCATACAAAATCCTCTCACATTCAAAATATATCTCTATATTTAGTTTTCTTCCATATTCTTTTCTATCTTACTTTTATTAATTATATCCTCCACAAACCATTCTTTCATCCTTCAGCCTTCCATTTCTCCTGCTACCCTGTCTCCCTTTTCTCTATCCTGGTAAGGCAAGGAGCTTAGCATACAAAATCCTTTCTATTCAATATATATCCCTCTACTTAAACCTTTACCCATATTTTCTTCTCTGTTCTACTTGCTATAAATTTTGCATAGCAAATTTGGTTGTGGCCACTCAGATTTTAAAGTGTCCTTCTCTCTCCCACCTTGGTCTGAGACTGTTACATTTTTAAATTTGACTGGCTGCCAACAGATCTGTAAATAGCCTTGAAAAAGTACTCTTATCTTTACTGAAGCAACAGAAGAGCAAATTAACCTTTTAATTGTAGTCTAAGAATTTTCAACCTACCAGAAATATTTTAAACATACTAATTAAACAGAAATACCAACTCAATTTGGAAGTCAATAGGAAATTAATCAATTAACTAAGATCATAACAATGAGCTCTTGTTGTGACTCTGGGTTGTCTCCCATGCTGGAGAGCAAACAACATCTTATGATTAACTCCCTGTTTTTATTGGAATGGAGGGAGTTGGGTTCCCCTTCCTATTTTTTAAAATAAGATTCTCTCATTATCAACTTTGTAACCACACTGACTGACTGAGGTAGACACTGTGCCCCTGAGCTACACCTCAGCCCAGTAATATCCTTTGTACACCTAGGACGTTTTTATTTTGGTTTTGTCACCTCATAGTCACATCCTATCAATGCTACAATTTTAGATTTTTATCAGACATACTCTTTTGAAGTTCTTTGAATGTGACATAAGTTAAATGTTCATGCCAGGGCCCCTGATTTCTCCTGGAATATAAGATAGGAATGTACTTGTCCATTTTTTTTCTTTGCCTCTTTTAAGCATTTTTTAAATGGAGCACTCACAGTCTGAAGAGGGTACAAGACTATCTTAATTTTTGTCCCACATGCATCTTATCCTCTACCTATAGACTTCCCTCCAAAAGAAAAGAAGGACATTGTTGGCAAATAACAACAAAATAATAAGATGACGGATGAAAGTGGTAACTATGGACATCAAAAATTTTCAAATAAACATTTCATTTAGGGGGTGGAGGGTTGTGGGGTGAGTAGGGGAATGGGAAAAAATTGAGAATTAAATTGTGTCATATACTGGTACAAATTCCCAATATTGACTGTGATCACAATATGTATATAGAATGTACCAATAAAGATAAAAAATTTTAAAAAAGAGTTCAATAAATTGAGGTTCAGAAAACTTACATTTAGATTTTTTAAAGAGACATTATAAATGTTGCTTAAATTGTTTTCCTGTTTAGGTAGTTTGACCCATGTGATAAGCAAAGCAGAAGAAATGAAAATAAAAGAGCAAAAAGACAAGCAAACAAATTGTCTCCATTTGCTTAGCAATAGACAGTTAAAAGATGTGTGGGCTAATAAACTTAACCTTGACCTTGCTAAGATGTGCCAGGCTATTCCATGGCTTCCTATGTCCCCTTACCAGGATGAAGAGTTGGATGCATCCTTGTTCCTTTTCCAGCTTTTGAGAGGTCAGTCCTCTGTGTTGAATTGTCTCATTGTGCCCCACACCTGTATATGTGCTGCTGAAGACTATTGTACCCCACATTGGGGACCACTTATCACTGTGTGTGACCATGGCTATACTGGAAAGGAAAATGAGTCAGAGATAAGAATTAGTTCAATCACCAAGAGGACCAGAGGGGCTATTCAAACAAAAACAACCAGCATTGAGGAAACCCCCAGGAGTAGCAGTGGAAGTGAGAACTCTCAGGCATTTATTTAGAATATCAGGATAAGAGAATGAAGAACATATAGAATGGGGAAAAAATTCCAGTTGTTCCTCATATTATACAAAGAACTTTTAAAAAAAAAGAAAAAGAAAAACTGAATTTAAAGGCCCAATCCAAAAATAGGCATTTGAAATGAGTAGTCACTCCTCAGATGAAGAAAGTACAAATGGCAAACAAACATATGAAAAAAATGTTCAACATTACTGATTATTGGTGAGATACAAATTGAAACAACACTGAGATTCCATTTCATTCCAGAAAGAATGGTTAGTATCAAAAAATCAACCAATAACAAATATGGATCAGGCCATAAGGAAAAAAGAACATTTCTCTACTGTTGGTGGGAATGAAGACTTTTACAAACACTGTACAGATTCCTCAAAAAATAAAAGCAGAGGTTCCACTTAACCCAGCTATTACCATTCTTAATATCTTCCTGAAAGAGCTAAAAACAGCATACCACAGTGATATATGCACACTCATGTTTATAGCAGCATAATTTTTTTTTTCCTGAGCCAGGGTCTCACTTTGTAGTTCAGGCTGGCCCTGAACTCATTATGTAGCCCAGGTCAGTTTCAGACTCAAGTAGTCTTCCTGCCTCTGCCACCCGAGTGCTGGGATTACAGGCATGAGTCACCATGCCCAGCACTGTGTGGTATGTGGTTATCAGTGCTGGACTTACAGGCATGAGTCACCACACTTGGCACTGTGGTATGAGGTTACCAGGGATCAAACTCGGTACCTTGCACTTGCCAGTCAGATTCCAGAACCACTGAGCTAAATCCCTGGCCCATAGCAGCACAATTTATAATAGCTAAATCTTAGAAACAGCTCAAATGCTCATTGATGAATGGATAAAGAAGATGTGTATTTTTTAAACAATGAAGTACTACTCTACCATAAAGAAGGGTGAGTTTGAGACATTTATAGCTAAATGAATGCACTTTGAGACCATGCTCTTAAGTGAAATAAATCAAACACACATGTTTAAATACTGCGTTGCTTCTCTGGTATGAGACATTGAAAGTAGAAATAGGGACTAAAATGTATAATAGAT
>PVIC010003663.1:26715-67800 GCA_004025085.1 Thryonomys swinderianus | reverse complement strand
CTCTGCCTCCCGAGTGCTGGGATTACAGGCGTGAGCCACCACGTCCGGCATTGCGGTATGCGGTGTTGATTGTTGGTGGGCGTGTCTCCACGCCCAGCATTATATGTGGTCACTGGGGATCGAACTCAGGACCTTGCGCTTGTGAGGCAGGCGCCAGAACCACTGAGCTAACCCTCCGGCCCCAGCTTTTCCTTTAACCATCAAATTATTTGTTTCCTTTCTTTACATACCCCTACCCCCTTTTCCCTTTGAGTATTTTCTATTTCACAATATCTATCATACATTTTAAAACTCATTTACATCTTCAGTTTCTCTACCAGAGCAAAGATACAGTATTCACACATCTGTGACTCATTTATTTCACTTAGGAGTATGTCCTTAAGGTACATCCATTTGTGTATAAATGACTCTAATTTATCATTATGGCAGAGTAATGCTCCACTTTATTAAAAAAAAAACACCACGTCTTGGGCCAGAGATTTAGCTCAGTGGTTCTGGTGCCTGCCTAGCAAGTACAAGGTCTCTGGTTTGAGCCCTGTAACACCCCCACCAGCAATCAGCACCACATACCACAGTGCTGGGTGTGGTGTCTCACGTCTGTAATCCCAGCATTTGGGAGGCAGAAGCAGGAGGATTGCTGAGTTCCAAGGCTTGCCTGGGCTACATGGTGAGCTCAGAGCTAGACTGAACTACAAAGTGAGATCCTGTCTCAAAAAAACAAACAACCCCCCCAAAAAAAACCAAAAAAACAAAACAAAGCAAAAAAACCCACAAAAAACAAAGCCCAAACACATCTTCTTTATCTAATCTTCAAATGATGAGCATTTGGGTTGTTTCTAAGATTTTAGCTGTCACAAACTGAGTTGCTATGAACATGGGTGCACATGTCACTATGATATGATTCTTTTAATTCTTTCATGTATATTCCTAGGAGGAGAATAGTAGAGTCAAATGGGACCTCTAATCCTAGAATGACAGCCATAGTGTAGACTAGAAATAAATGATCTAGGAAGTTTTTCAATCCAATAAGTTTTATCTTAAAGAAAAAAATTAAAAACTGGCACAGTGTCACACAACTGTGGTCCCGACACTCTTGCAGGTTGAAACAGGATAATTCCAAATTTGAGCCCAGCTTATCAGTGAAACCTCCTATCAAAAAAAAAATACAAATGTAGTTTACTGACCTAGGTTCAATCCTCAGTAACAATAATCAAGTAAAATAAATAAAAAGAACTACAACAAAACAGAGAGTAGGATAATACAGAAGACATTAAACACTGACAGGAAAACAGTTCTTATCTCAATCTGAAAGTAGGTAGCTAGAAATACTAAGAAAAATGAAAACCTATAAATAAGTCACTGTTATAATGGTGAGCTGAAATGAAGCAGCTGACTGGGGATACAAAAGGGAAAAAAAACCATTACTAACACTTGGTTAGAAATACCCTACTGGTATGGCCAGAAGTGATGACATCAGATAGGTAGAGAATGAAATGTAATCTAAGATCTGTGATACATATTCAATAAATAATCAGAATTTACTATTTTCTAAATTCTATAATCAACTTATATAAGCCAAACACAAAAGACTAAGCTCTGAGAGAAGAATGTAACTACCAGCTTTGACAACACATCTGTTGTACAGGTTACACGTGATGGGAGAAGGTAGGAAGAAATGAAGAGTGACTACAGAAGAAGGGTTGAAGCAGTCAAAACAGTGACGTGTCCCTATAAGATAGCAGTGCGCCAAGGGAGGCAGCTCAGAGCTGAAGGGAACCAAAACCCATCTGGCAGTGGAGGAGTTGTGGCAGTAGGGAAGGGAAGGGAAAGTAAAAAGGATTAAGATATGATGTGTGTGTACTTCTCCCTAAGATGAATGTAATTATTATCTGTTGCAAAAAATACACTAATCAAAAAAAGAAACCAAAAAGCAAATAAAACAATCTAAATATATGTTCAAAGGTAAACAGAGGAACTAAAATAATAACTTCAATTATGAGAGGGAGGTTTAAAATGCCATTGGTTAGAATTATAAAATGAATCAAAAGTCTTTAGCTTATTTATTACTTCTAGTTTTTCTTGACAACTGTCCTCTTAATAACATCTGTGAAAGAGGTTAATTCTTTTTTTGTTTTTGGAACAAGGGATCAAACTCAGGACTTTGTACTTGTGAGGCAGGCATGCTACCACTGAGCTATATCTCCTGCCAGAAAGGGGCCAATTCTTGATTGATTGCTGATCCTGCCTTAATTTTAAATGGATTTATTAGAATTTGTCTGACTAATAAGTGTGTTCAATTTGTTTGCTATATCCTCTCCAAAAATCCTAATTTGTTTTTATTTGACAGAGTTTCAAAAAACACTACAATGTAATTTTTATAAAATCTATTTTCTCGTCATTAATTTCATGTAAATATCATTATTCATAGCTGTTTTTCCTCCTAAATGTTCTCTTCCCCTTCTATTCAACTTTGTATTATTCAATAGGTAGGCATATAATTCATTACATGATGTTAATTTGGTAATAGGAAGTGCAGGTATATTTTTATACATATTCTTTTTCTTATTTTGCTCAATACAAGTCCAAGATTTCCTTCTGGGGAACCTTTAGGATTTACCCATTGTTTCATGAGGCTTAATTTAATTAAATCTAAGGCCATAGTACTTTTTAATGTGGGAGCTGATACTGGAAGTTCACCTTGTACATAGGCATCTAGCAATTAATTTCATATAAACATCATAAAGTAGGTGATAGAGCAATTTTTCATGTAAGGAAAGTGAGCTGGGAAAGAACTGAGAACTGACCCAGGATCATAGTTAATAGATAACTAGATCAAATCTGCTACCTCCATTAACTCACATGGTTTCTTTTGTTTCATGATGTTTTGTCTGTACGTTGTCTTAATTTATAAATAATGATCCAGGTATTCTCCTTTGTCTTGGTACTTCTTAGGCATAGACTTGAATTTTACCATATTCTTCAGGAGACCTCTAACTTCAGAGACTACGTCAAGTTGTTTTGTGCTTACACAGTAACCTGTCATCTACTGTCACTGTATGCATCATACTTTGTTTTTGTTTCTGTTTTTTTGTTTTGAGACAGGGTCTCACTTTGTAGTTCAGGCTAGCCCTGAGCTCACTATGTAGCCCAAGCAAACCTCGACCTCAGCAATCCTCCTGCCTCTGCCTCCCAAGTACAGGGATTATAGGCATGAGCCACCCGGCATACTTTGTTTTATTGTCTTTCTCTAGTAGATTATAAATTCTTTAGAAGAATGTCATTATGCTGATCACTTGAATTTATAGCACCAGGTATGTTAATCACTTTCAATCCAACTGATTACAAATTAAAACCAATGTATTATACTTTCTGTTTGGGGTGAAACTGTCTTGAGTATGAGACTCACCGATCTTCTAAAACTTTAATGGTTTCTTGAAGGACTTTCTGTTGCTCTCTCAGTTGTTGATTTTTGGTGAAGAATTCTTCAAGTCTTTGTGCATCTCTGTAATCAAGAAAGAAATGTGGTTTCAGGGGAAAACATGCTACAAAAAAATTTATTAAATTGCAAAGTTTGGTCTTACTACTTACACATATGAATTTTTTATATCAAAACAACTTAAAAGGTGAGATCTGAAAACTTTGTTAATCAAAGTGCAAATCACACTAGAATTTGTTCTCTACTATTTTTATGTGATACAGGAATGTTTCCCCATGTGCCACTCATCAACCAATGCTAGAACAAAGAGGAAGGAGTGGAGTCTGATTTGGCCACTGACACAACTTTGTCAAGATGGCTATCAAAATACACTAACCAATTTCTATTATTTTGTCAAGATTTGTTAATATAAACAACAGATGTTTCTACTCACACTGTCTATGTTCCAGTTATGTAGAATTCCTTTCTTTCTTTGTTTTTTATTTTTATTTTTCCTTTTTTGAGACAGGGTCTTGCTCTGTAGTTCAGGCTGGCTCTGAACTCAGTATGTAGCTTAGGCTAATCTTATACTCACAGCAATGCCTCTGCCTCCCTAGTGCTGGGATTACAGGCATGAGCCACCACACACGGCACTGTGGTATGCAGTGCCAGGGATCAAATTTGGGACCTTGTGCTTGCCAGGCAGACACTGGAACCACTGAGCTAAATCCCTGGCCCATGTAAAATTTTCTCTTTCTGATGAAGGATCAGAAGTATGAAAAGTCCTGAAGGATTGCAGAATTTTTTGATAGTTCTTTAAATACCTTAACTAAAAAAAAATACTTAAAAAGAAAATAAAAGTTTATCTGTAGGTGAGTAGTTTATTTCTCAGTAGTTAGGAAGGCAATTTTCTTAGAAAAATACTGAATGGATGAATATGGTAGACGTCATTTATTTCCACAATGAAAAATACAGCCACTATTTTTCTTTAAATAACAGCTAATAAATAACTTTAGCAGATTCACTAGTCATGAAGACAATCATTTCAATTCCTAACAATGGACATAAATAAATCCTAGTTTCTCTAGCAAAAATTTAACTTACTCTAGAGAAGTTATAATAAAGCATACCTTTAATTCTGATTATTGATTTAGCTACTCATCTGTTCTTCCAAAATGTGTAACCTCAATCTACATAAAGTACAGGTATAGGTTAATACTTTCTATATACTAGAAGGTAGTTAGGAAGATAAACTACATAGTGATTAAGGTGTTATGATTAGGTATTGAATAACCAGTTGTATTTCCATAATTTAATATTCAAAAGTGTTACAAGTGGTTTTAGAGAAACACTCAACCTTCATTTATAAATTTAAAAAGGCTTTTCACATGACTATTTGGTTAAAGTGTAGAGTAATATATTCTGTATTATGTCTACCATAAAATTGCATTTATAATAAGTCTAGATCATTTTTATGTACATCTAGTCAGTCAATCTCCAGGGAAATGATTCTAATTCAAGCTAAGTGGTATAAAACTACTGTTCAAAATAGAAGTATTTTAAAAAACACTAGGCCTACATAAAAGGATCCATTTTAATAAAACTTATTTCCTCCAAAAGCATTTAGTTGAATGTAGCTTAAAATATATAATCAAATAGCACACAATGATTTCTACCCTTAATCTGGTTTCTTAAAAGAAGTCAACATTTTGCCTTTGAAGAATGTCATTCTCATCCAAATACAAAATCACTCCCAAGATACAATGTAAAAAATCCACTGTCCATTAATTACCTTGAAAACATGAAATTTGTAGTATTAGAAAAACCTCAAAGGGAACAAGAACTCCTACACAGGGTTGTTAGACATACAAGAGGAGAGTAACTTCAACACACAGTGATTTAGCTACTTCACTGGTAAAAGTGACAGTATTTTTTCTGATTAATAGTATGTGTAAAAATAAAAATCATTACCTGACCTGTAATAAAAATGATGAGAACAGAGTAAGTGTATTTCATAATTTAAAATTTCAAACCCCTCAAATGAGGTATTTTTCACCACCAAAGAAAGGCACATTTACTCCTAAATAAAACAAAGATATTCCCACTATTTTATTTCAAATGAGTAAAACAAGAGATATTTTACAAAAGATACTTTTTTTGCTTCATCCAATAGATACAATTTCATTATATTTAACTTTGAAGTGACTTTTTTTTTTGAGAGAGGGTCTCCCTTTTTAGTTCAGGCTGGCCCTGAGCTCTCTATGTAGCCCAGGCTAGCCTGGAACTCACAGCAATCCTCCTGCCTCTGCCTCTTCAGGGCTGGGATTACAAGCATGAGCTACCACACCTGGCTGAAGTGACTTTTTTTTTTTTGAGACAGGGTCTTGCTTTGTAGTTCAGGCTGGCCCTCAGCTCACTATGTAGCCCAGGCAAACCTCAAACTCAGCAATCCTCCTGCCTCTGTCTCCTGAGTGCTGGGATTAGAGGCATGAGCCACCACGCCCGGCTGAAGTGACTTTTAATCATAAAATTTATAAACAAAGTTTTTTTCTGTAACTATGCTGATAATTATAACATGCATAAAGAAATACTATCCATCTTAACTGAAGTACATTAACAGGTTAGTTTTATAAGATTTCTTTCCCACAGAAAGAAAAGGAAATTTGTGCCATATAAAGAGATCATGCCTTTGGAGTTGACTACTACATTCTGAGCCATAGGAGGAGGACAAGTGGAACTGTGGTGACATTTTTGGCTTACTCAACAGCCCCTTTAACTTTTATTCCTTGCTAAAATTAATCTTTATTTTCTTCAATAGCTAGTAGCTTCTTGGACAGAAGTTAATTTTATCTTTTCACTTTGAAAATAATTTCAGATCTATAAATAAGTTACAGAGAACCTACATATCACTCAGTTTCAAAATGTAAACCCCATTTATGGCTGTACCACACTGAATACAGCCAATCTCATCTCAAAATGTTAACATCTTGGGCAATTATAGTTCAATTATTAAAATGAAGGCCTTAAGAGTGATAATAATAGGGCCAGGAAATTGGTTCAGTGGTTCTGGTGCCTGCCTGGCAAGCACAAGGTTCTGAGTTCAATTCTTTGTACCACACATGCAAAAAATGATAATAGTACTGTCTAATCTATAAACCTTATTAAAATTTCACTAACTGTCCCTCTAATATCATTTCTCTGGTCTAAGATTGTACATTTCATTTCACTGTCAGTTTCCTTCAATCTGGACAGTTTCTCTATCCTTTTTTGCCTTTTACAATCTCCATGTCTTTGACATCTGGCCAGTTATTCTGTTGATAATCCTTTAATTCAGGTTTGTCTGCTGTTTCTCCATTATAAAATTTAGGCCATATATTTTTGATAAGAATATAACAGAAATGATGTACCCTTCTTATTGCATTACATCAGAGGTACATGAGATAGATTTATCTCATTACTAGTAAAGTTAATTTTGATCATTTGATTGAGGTAGAGTAGCCAGGTTTCTTGGCAGTAGTGTTACAATTTTTCCCTTGAAAATTAATAAGTATCTTGTATTGTTTCTCACCATATTGTCATCCTTTTAGCCTCCATTGGTGATTCCTGTAAACTATTGCTACCATGTTTGTCAAATGGTGCTCTTCGATATCCTTTCTACATTTAGTAAACAGAATTCCTCTAAGGAAGAGCTGTCCTTTTATTCTATAAGAAGTGTAATTCATTACTATCATTTATTTGCCTAGTTAGCATAGATTTTTGCCATTGAGAATTATTTTCAAGTTGTTTTTTACATCTTTTCAAGTGTTTCCTTTTTGAACATGAGTTTATTTTCTGGCACTTAAGATGTTCCAGTTCATCTGTGTGCTTCAGTCTTCCACAGAATTACTTATCTGTCCAAGAACACTGATTCCTTTCACTAGAGAAAACTCTTTAGAAAACTGTATCTGAGGTTAAGGTGTGCTCACTATGACTGGGATGTCATTGCTTCCAGGCCCTCTCAATGAGTGAAACTGAGGAAATACATGTATGTCCTCACACATTCACAAAAATCTGTATCTATTTTTCTATCCCTGTATATTAAAATCCTTGAATGCAGCCTGATAACTCCAACTCTTAGGAAGCAAAACAGGGTTTATTTACACCTTCCCCTGCTGTATGTGTTAACTCCATTCTCTCAACAATAAGAATTCTAACACTCATTATCAACAGCATATTTCCTGATTTGTTCCATCTTAGAATACACATAAATTAGCATCAGTCTATTAGTCTGATCCAAGCGTATTAATTCAGTTCTTTTCCAGTTACTGTTTAGGAACGATCACACAATTATGTCAACAAATTAGAAGTCTGCTGGGGTCTACTCTGACAGATTTCTATAATTAGTAGAAGGGACATAAAGATGTTCAACAAGTAGCGATTAGAATGACAATGGTCATCTTGCCATTTTGTGAAGATTAAGAGGAAAGTTCAACATTAACAATGGCAAAGAAGAAAGAAATAACCCAAGGCTCTAATGATTCTAAGTCACTCATTAAGCAGTGCTAGAATGTCTCTCTCTCTCTTTTTTTTTTTAGTACAAGGGATCAAACTCAGGCCCTTGTGAGTCCAAGGTTGGCATGGTACCACTTGAGCTAAATCCCCAGTTAAAACAGATACTGTTTTCTTACTATAACTCATTTCTTACTAAGTCACTTCAGCTTGTTTTTGCAGTAATAAAATATTGATCTAAATTTACTGTTCAGGAAAACCTTTTAATTTCCTTTATAGGTAAAGAAATATCTCTCAGTTGTGAAAACTAAACTAAGCTCTATCATTGTAGCAAAGAAATGCATTATTTTTTAGTTAAGGAGGTTTAAGGTGACATCTTTTAAATAGGAACACATACACTTTCAACAAGTAAAACATTCTAATGTTACTAAGAATGATTACTAATTAAGAATAAACAATTTTTAACAAAAATTTTTAATTGTATATTTCTGAATCCATGTATACTTACAAACATGACTAAGGTATGAAAAAAATCCTATTATTCATTCACATCGTAATAAACAAGTAGATATGTACTGATGGTTACTAACTCCAGCTTTCAGTTATAGCCTTGGAAGAGTTAAGAACATGAAGTAAGGCCAGCCCACAGGTATACAATATAAAGGAAATATAAGGTCATTTTATATTATACTGACATTCTACTATGCCATCTGTTTCACATTCCTGAATCATGGTGTTACTAAAAAACCATGAGTAAAATCTGCTCCTGACTTAGACACCACCAGCTAATTTAGGACTTAATACCATAAACAACTCCAGAGTCCTCTGGAAGTTCCAAATTGCTAATAAGGAGTCTCAAGATACCTACGTAGCTTCCATTTCTTATATGAGTTTAGAAATCCTAAAATTATTCTGCTCCCAATCTTGCAGTGCTTTGAACTGCAGGTGTTAGTACAGCTTAAAAAAGAATGCTATTGATAGATCAAACTGAGTGTGTAGAACAGATCCCGTCTTAACAAATACTCTGAAAAAAAGGTTTTAAGCTTACACATGCATGTGTTAACTAAGGCTACACTTAAAATCATGAAGTTGTTCTTTTTACTTTAGAACTACAAAAATCAGTGTGAATTAGCATAAGCAAGCGAATTTCTTAAGTAAGAGAGTTAAGTAAGCTCATTTCTTTTCAAATCAGATACTGAGATCAAACAGAATAGTACCAATTACTTTATAAATACTACATATTATACTGATACTTACAAAATGCGTTCCTTTTTCAGTTTGGTCACCTTTACTTGTAAACCTGAAGGGTAAAGAGAAAAACACTCAGAGTGTTTTATTAATACATTTTACCATTTCTCATGCAGTTCTCTAAATTCCTTTATGAGTCAAATGCTATACTATGAAATTACTTCAGGCTGGCCTCTGAATAATGAACTGGGTCCCAATAATCAGAGTATATTCCCCTTACTGTTACCCTGAGGTCACAAAAGTACACAAGCAACATTAATGCTTTTAGTCTATATATGACTGACAAGTGGAATGAAAACTTCCCCATCTAAGGTGAGATATTTCTTTTTTAACAGCAAGGGCAAACATATAATTAGAATTTCACTATAAATGAAAACCTATGTTCTGACACAGACCAAAAAAATGCTATCAGCAAGAGTGCTCATGTAAATTTGTATCTTTTAGGATTAAATGTAGCAAGAAGTCCTGGCTTAGAGGCAAAACTTCTTACAGAAAAGTACAATGGACTCGAGTTAACTGTCCTCACATACAAATAATCTGGGTTGTGACTGGAATTTTAGTTTTAACTTATGACCAAAGGCTTGAGTTACAACTCAAATGCTACTTTTCCTATGTAGAGCTGAGAAATTCTGGCCCAAGTACACTGATAACTGTCTGGAAGAAAGAGTGGCCTAAAGTTACACAGGAGAGAGACTTTGAAGGTTGTGTAGAGGAGTCTGAGTCTTCAGTTCATCCTGTGGTTCATGACACTGTCACTACAGAAGAGTCCATAAGTTTGCAGGTAGAGCGTGGTGATGTTGAGGAACTGGTGAAGGAAAACTCAGAGGAACTGTCTACTGGTGAAGGAACACCCAGTGGAACTTCTGCAACTTCTGGCTGAGCAACAAAGAATGGCAGCTGAGGAGACTTCTGAGGAGGAGGGGAGTGTCAACAGTCAGTGCAACAAAGTCCTTCTAAAATAAAGGAAATCCTGACAAAATGGACATTTGTAGGGAAGATCCTCACCCACATAGAGAAAAGGCCAACCAGACAACTTTAGAGCAGTTTTTTAGTTCTGAAAAGGTTGAGACCTAGTGAGCCAGAAGCAGGTCCTAATGCACCTGATTCCCAAGATTAAAGGACATTAGAGAGCCAGATTCCTAATGTTCTTATGGAAGGGGACTCTCCTTCTAAACAATAAGCACCTTCCATTTCATCCTCACTTCCTGTAAGTCGAAGATGTCAATTTGGATGGTGAGTACAGTAAGAAATTATTTCTGGTAAACTAGGTATATAACTTTTTGGCAATTACATTAAAAATTATTGGTGTTTCTGGTAAATTACACACACTATGTAAACCTTTTTAATATGAAAAGGTTAGCTAAGAGGTACTTCCTTAACTTTACAGAAATGATTTTAAGCATTACTGAGTATTTTGAAAATCTCATGAAGAAAGGAATTTGTTGGAGGTGGAGGCAGAGAGGATCACAAGTTTGCATACCATCTGGGCCCCTAAGAAACTTGGTGAGGCCTTATCTCAAAGAAGATATAAAAAAAGAAAGAAGAACAAGAATTCGTGACCCTATGAGGCTAAAGACCAGAGTCAGCAGTTTTTATTCTTCCTTTCCCAAAATGTGGGAAAATGTACTTGTTGACAGATATTCTTGTTTTTAGTTTTGGCTTTCTAAAATCAAGTCTGCCTTTCTAAGTGAAAAGAGTAGCCAAATATGAAATGGATGCTTGCTCCGAACCATTTTAAGCAAAGAAACAATGAAATAGAAAATCCACATAAACTTCAAAAGAAAATTCTTGGGAAATATGGAAAGAGTCCTCTTTTATCTTGTAAGTATTCAACACCTGTGAGGCATTTGTTCTGTCATGTAGATCAGCCCTGAAACAGGTTTATGTGTGTCAGAGCATGTGTGTGTGTGTGTTTAAATTTTAACATTTGCTATTCATCAAGACAATTAGGCATCTACAATTAGAACCCCTATAAAGTATGCTTTAATCCTGCTCCACACCCATCGGAAGGAATGAGGCTATACAACAATGTAGCTCCTGTATGAACAGGTACCCTGTTCAGCAAAGTATTTGGGATTGTAACACTGGCAACTTGCGATACCTATTGAGGAGACAGTACACAAAAGACCAAGGACTGTACTACAATTAACCCTACACCTACTCATACATCAATTCTGGAGAAAATAAATCAAAAGCTCATAGGTATAGCTGTAATACACCAAACAAGTTTAAGAGTTCAGAAATGAGGAAAGAATTCAACCTGTTATTAACAAAAATCATATTATTTTCATTCTCTAAAGAGATAAAATGCAGCTTTTATAGATTTCTCATAGTTTTGAACTATAAAACTAACATATGTGTTGAACCCAGGGTTTTGTTTTTCAAGTGGAGTGTTGCTAAGTCAACAAGTTCCTCAGACTAGGCTTGAACCTACCATCCTTCTACCTCATGCTCTCAGAGAGTTGAGATTACAGATGCGTGCCAATGCTGTTCTCTTTACTCAGAAAATTCTTTCCTACTCCCTATCTTTATTGCCCAGCTAATTAGACTTACCCAATTGTAAATCTGGTCTGACAGTAAATCATAGACATACAAACAATTCTGTTTCTTTAAATTCCTAGATAATATGGTACTCTGCATTAAAGTTTTAGATTAGAAATTCCCAGTGAGATAATATGGTAGACTGCCTGTAATGCCTCATGAGGCATGAGGATGATGTCCTGGAGGGTAGTCTGGGCTACATAGCCTTGATTTCTTTTCTTTTCTTTCTTTCTTTTTTTTTTTTTTTTGAGACAGGGTCTTGCTTTGTAGTTCAGGCTAGCTCTGAGCTCACTATGTAGCCCAGGCAAGCCTCGAACTCAGCAATCCTCCTGTCTCTGCCTCCCGAGTGCTGGGATTACAGGTGTGAGCCACCACACCCGGCTCTTTTCTTTCTTTTTTTTAAATTGAATTCTTTATTGGTACATTTTATATACTTATTTTTTTTAAAAAAGCATCATGGCTCACACCTGTAATCCCAGGATTTGGGAGGAAGAGGCAGGAGGACTGCTATAAGTTTGAGGCTAGCCTACACAGTGAGTTCAGGGCCAGCCTGAACAACAAAGTGAGACCTGTCTTTAAAAAACAAAAAACCAAGGGCTGGAGGGTTACCTCAGTGGTTCCGGCACCTGCCTCGCAAGCGCAAGGTCCTGAGTTCGATCTCCAGTAACCACATACAATGCTGAGCGTGGAGACTCATGCCCACCAGCAATCAATACCACATACCACATACCACAGTGCCAGGCATGGTGGCTCACGCCTGTAATCCCAGCACTCGGGAGGCAGACAGGAGGACTGCTGAGTTCAAGGCTTGCCTGGACTACATAGTGAGCTCAGAGCCAGCCTGAACTACAAAGTGAGACCTTGTCTCAAAAACAAACAAACAAAACAAACCCCAAAACCCTAAAAATAAATTAAACAGAAAAATAAATAAATAAATCCGAAAGAAAAGGGAAAAAAAGGCCCTTAAGAACTAGGGCTTATGGGCCGGAGGGTTAGCTCAGTGGTTCCGGCGCCTGCCTCGCAAGTGCAAGGTCCTGAGTTCAATCCCCGGTAACCACATATAATGCTGGGCATGAAGACTCATGCCCACCAACAATCAACACTGCATATCACAATGCCGGGCATGGTGGCTCACGCCTGTCATCCCAGCACTCAGGAGGCAGAGACAGGAGGATTGCTGAGTTCACAGAGGCTTGCCTGGGCACCATAGTGAGCTCAGGGCCAGCCTGAACTACAAAGCGAGACCCTGTCTCAAAACAAAACAAAACAAAACAAAAAAACTAGGGCTTATATGT
The DNA here is from genome assembly GCA_004025085.1 of Thryonomys swinderianus. Classification (NCBI taxonomy): domain Eukaryota; kingdom Metazoa; phylum Chordata; class Mammalia; order Rodentia; family Thryonomyidae; genus Thryonomys; species Thryonomys swinderianus. The sequence goes on along the minus strand of PVIC010003663.1, from coordinate 54,813 downwards.
GATTCATTCTGATTTACAAAGTCTGGCAAACTTAAGTCCCCAACATATATTTTTCAAACAAGTGTTCCCAAATACACTGGGATGTACAAGATTACTTTTGGGACTTGCCATTTCAGAATCCATTAATTAATGATGAGGCTATTATAATAAAGTTCTGCTTAGAGCTAAATTTACTATGATAAAAGTTTGAATGTACCTCCACATACTACATTTTAGATTCATCTGGATGATGTAATGTTAAAGCTATATAGTACTGCAGTGTAAACTCATGGGTATGATCAACAGAGGATAAAGAAACAACTGTAAAATGAAGCATTTCTCATACACAGGAAAAGTATACTAAACATTTAAGTTCCAGAAATAAAGTATATTGAAACTTAGTATCAAACCTTGAGCTTAACTTAAACAAAGTTCCTTTATACAAAGTATATTTTAACACAAATAATACTCATTCTAATCACAATTCTCTGTACACTGAGTATTTCTTAGAAACCTTTTTAGCTCTCATTTCATTGAACTATAATTATGTGTTCCCATAGCTGTCTCTACTGACCGTAAGATCTTTAAAAGTAAACTGTTACTCACTTTTGCACCTCAGTGCTTAGTAGCAGATTCCCAATGGTTTGTCAAATGACTTATATGGCATTTTTGTATCTATAAACTTGCAAATAATTTTACAGTAGAAAATTAAGTTTTGAGATTATGTGATTTGCTGAGGTCATAGAGAAAGTAGGCAAATAAAATTAGCATTTGAATCTCATCTTTAGTCAATAAACTCTACTTTTCCCTATTCCCTTAATAGTGCCTGACTTATGAATATTTGAGTTGCGAACTTTCAGTTACAAATGGACAAGTGGATTTCTCATTAAGAACTTTTGTAGAAGTGAACAAATAGTGAAAGTGGCTCATGTGTCTGCCAGACAATGTCACAGTTGTACAGCTGTATGCTTACTGTACAGTGCAGCAGTGTATAGTACTACAGTTCACTTGAAGCTTACTATATTTTTGTGTTTAGTTTTACATTGTATATTTGTGTCAAAGGTGTATTAAGATTCACTTTGTTGCACCTGTTTGTAAGGTGGGGATATACTATACATGTTACCCCAAATAACTCTAAGTTATAAGAACTATATCCTGGCTGAAGATTTAGCTCAGTGGTTCTGGCGCCTGCTACCAAGTGCAAGGTCTTGAGTTCAATCCCTGATAACCACATACAACAATGCCAGGCGTGGTGACTCACGCCCACCAGCCATCAGTGTCATATACCACAGTGCCAGGGATGGTGGCTCACTTGGATGTGGTGTCTCACTTGGAAGGCAGAGACAGGAGGATTGCTGAGTTCAAGGCTTGTGTGGGCTACATGGTGAGCTCAGGGCCTGAACTACAAAGTGAGACCCTGTCTTAAAAAAAAAAAAAATAAAATAACTATGTCTTGTAGTAGCTATGTACAGTTAGAATGTAAAAACTCATCCATAAGAATAAATCACAAAAAATTACAATAGTAAATCGTAAAGACTGAGTATTTATCTTGGCACAATGGCACACATCTGTAATTCCACCTAATTGTAAGGCTGGAAGATTAAGGGTTCAAGGACAGCCTGGGCTACTTTGAGAACCTATCTCAAAATTTAAAAAGAAAAGGAATGGAAATGTAGTTCAGTGGTAACATCCCCCAAGTTCAATTCCCAGTAAGTACCACAAAAGAGGGGAGGAAGGATATCTGAACTTAAAGATATTCCTTTCTTTCTATAAATATATAAAAAACTGTGCATTTTTACTAGTATAGTTTCAACATAGCACTGCTTGCTTTAAGAAGTGTTTACCTTGTACTTCTTTATCATGACACTCTTTCAGCTTTGTCCAAAATTCCTTAAAATCATTAGATATGTCTGCAGAACTAGGACTTCCACAACCATTTCCAGAGATGTTCATCTTGTGTAATAGGCTCCGCACTTTTATTTGCTTAATATTTTCAGAATTTCTCTGTTACATTATATGAATATGAAGTTGTCTTAGAATGGCTGAAATACCTGAAATGACAGATTGCAACACAGATGAATTTGCAGTTAATTTTATGTAATTTAAAGTGAGGGTGAGAAATAGCCTAGCTATTTCAAAGTTTGATGTAACCACAATCAATCATTTTGAAAATTTGGGAGGGGTTGAGGGAGTCAAGAAAGAGGAAGATAATGGTGAGAAAAAGCTGATTTCAGTTATATGGCCATAAGGCAAATTTTTCTTATTCCATGTAAAAAGTAATCGTCTAAAGTATGTTAAAATGAAAGCAGTCTCATGTTAAAAGGTTTGTAATCATTCTCACAGTCAATATTGATTTATCATCAAGAGCAGGGAGCAATGAGGGGAGAAGAGAAAGTATATAAAAAGAATGTATGTAATGTACCACTTCCCCATAATCCCGAAAACATTACAGCTAAAACAAAACTGGATGTTGTAGAGAGAGATGAAACAAGAACCAGCAAACTTTATCATTGAAGTTGAGTGATAGAGAGGTATATGAAAGGGTTCATAATTTTAATGTCTCTTGTGCACATTTATTTCCATTACTGTTAGTAAAAGTGTAACTAGACATTAATTCAATGTCGATTCAACAGAAACCTGCATTCTACTTTTTAACTATAAGGGAAATTAATGATTCCACATTATTGTCAAGAAATCATTTACTGAGTATCAATAAGAATTATGCTATTTTATTTTTGTTACTTTTTCTTCTCTGAACAATTCTATAAAACAGCTACAATTATTAATTCAATTTTATGGAGTCGAGGAAACAGGTGTCATGGATTAAGTGACTAAGGTCACACAGCCAGGATTCAAATAGCGGGTTCAAAAATTTTTTCTCTATAGCAAAAAAGTAAGCTATTGGTACTAAGTAAATACATTTTAAATAGCAATTATTTCCATGAAAAATTTAAAATCACACAGCATATTGGTTTAAAACTAAGAAACTAATTCAGTCCTTTAAGAAACGTGAGTTACTTAAAATAATAAAGTGATTTTTAAAAACACGTTTTGAGTATCAAAACTAAGTTTCCACGTAATCTTTCCACGTACTCTGCAGGCCCAGCAACCGGGTCGGTGCTGACATGGACCGTTACTCACTGCCTGACAGAGCCTTCATCCCTCAGCTTGCCCGCCTCCCTGCCGCACTGGTCTGCAAGGCTGAGGCGACCCACTCCTGTGCATCCCTCCGCTACGAGGAGGTGCTGTCACACAGCATTATGGCAGAAGGCAACTGCCCTCTCACGAGCCGCGTCTTCACCGATACCCTGTCTCCTTCAGTCTCCTTGGGTGCAATAGCTGCAAAGGAGACCAGAGCGGGAAACGCGCGGCACACGGAGAGAGCATGCGCGAGGAGGCGCGTCCCCAGGCCGCGCGGGAGATCCAGAAGCACTAGAACCCGAGCGCAGCGCACTTCCGCCGAGGTGGGCCGGTCTCCCCTCCCCCAGCCCGAGCCATACCCCTGCGCTGGAAACTCCACACCGGAAGTACCGCTAGGACCCGCGTTCCGGGTGGGGGGGAGGAGGTCCTCTCACATTCCAAGACCGCTTCAAATGCTCTACAGCCCCAGCCGGGAAGCGGACATCGGCCGGGGCTGTGAAAGCACAGCAACTCGCTGTTCTCTTTCGCCCCCTTCCCTCAGCTGACTGCCAAAACCTCGCAGGGGCAGCCCTTAGCGCAGCTGGAGGAGGGTCCGGAGAGCTGCCGGCCTGCCGGCCGGCGCAGAAACACTCCACGTCACGTGACGTCACGCCGGCGCTCTCGCGTCACGCCCCTTCGGCTGCAGAGCTTTGGGCGCCCTCCGGATGGAGCTCGGAATCCTGGTTGGGGCGCCACCTCAGGGACGTCGCGAGCTACCCGGACAGCCTAGGGACCGCCGCTGCGATTTGAGATTTCCTGAAGACCAAGCCATTCTGCCCGGGAAGCCTCAAGTCTTCGGTGCTACGTGAACATTCACTGTGTCTGCCTGAAGTACCCTTCAGGCCAACCCTGTGTGTGAGTGACCTATATGTACCAAACAGAGAGTTAAGCAAAAACAACAAAATCGGGCGTGGTACCGCACACCTGTAATCCCAACACTCAGGAGGTTGAGGCCAGCCTACGCAATTTAGGGAGATCCTATCGCAAAAGTTTAAAAAGGATAGGGATGTGTTTCACTGGTATAGCGCCCCTTGGTTGTGGGTTGGGGGAATTCTTCCTTCAGAAATCAAGATAAATAGGAGGAAAACATACCATCAACTGGAATTATCAAACAATCGCAAGAAAATTTGACTTAAAAAAATTACCCTAACATTGGGCCGGAGGGTTAGCTCAGTGGTTCCGGCCCTGCCTCGCAAGCGCAAGGTCCTGAGTTCGAACCCCGGTAACCACATACAATGCTGGGCGTGGAGACTCACGTCCACCAGCAAGCAGTACCACATACCACAGTGCCGGGTGTGGTGGCTCACGCCTGTAATCCCAGCACTCGGGAGGCAGAGACAACGGATTGCTGAGTTCAAAGCTTGCCTGGACTACATAGTGAGCTCAGAGCCAGCCTGAATTACAAAGCAAGACCCTGTCTCAAAAAAAAAAAAAAATTACCCTAACATCATGTTACCACAAAAAATAATAGTGCTTGTTTCAGGTTTGCCAGAACTTTCCCATTTAACTGGAACAAAGTAATGTTAAAATGTGTTAAAACCAATCCTGTAAAATCACATCACTAAACTGTAGATAACAATTATGAGGCCAAAAATTACATTAAGTTAAACTGTGTCGATTCCCACACCAGCTCATTTTTAACTTGACAGTTTTTATTTAATTTTTTGACAGTGTCTTTCTATATACTTGAAGCTGGCCTCAAACTCGACTGATCCTCCTGCCTCAAATCAGTTTGTCACTTAGTCCTATATTGACAGAGCACTTGTGATCCAAAGAAAAAATCAGTACAATGACATAACGTGTTCCTATGGCCTCTGTCAGTAGCTCACTATTTAATTTATTTATTCAAATTGGAATCCAAAGAATCATTCTGGATATTTCCTTTTCTCTTAGCCCCTATATATCCAATCCATCACAAAGTCCTGTTAATTTTGTTTACCAAGTATTGAAATCCATCCCCTTTATCATTCCCTGCATAATCCAAGATGGCATTGTCATTTACCTGATCTATTGCTAGTTTACTTTCCACATTTACTCAGCCAACCAGTTGACCTAAACCTCTCTCTTCTCTGGCATTCAGGGAAATTTTTGAGCATCAATAAACAATATAGGCTCAATAAACCAAAGTGTTATTAGTATTTCCAATAAAAGATACAAAAGCCACAAAACACATTTTAAAGATACTTTTAAAGAATAAGAACACCTGGAATAGAATAGAATGCCTTCTTTGAGACTCCTGCCCTACAAATAGTACAAATACTGTGATCATCAAAAATGTATCTAATAATATAACTGTGTTGTTTAAATCTCTTCATTGGCTTGCTGTCACTCTGAAGCAAATTTCTTTGAATTACCTCTCCTACTTCCAGCTTCATTTTCATTTTCTCCTTTCAGGCCTCACTGGCCTTCAGTATCTCCCAAGACCTTTGCCTGCTATTGACTCTGCCTGGAAATCCACAAAACTTTCTCCTATCCTTTGCTTGCCTATTTACTGATAATCTTTTTACACTATTTCAGTAGACCCTTCTATTTTTTCAGAGCACCATATCCCCTCCCATTTTTATAGTTTTATTTAATTGTCCATTCTCTAAACTGTAAATTTCTTTGGTTAACCGTCATGTCGTATTTGCCTCTGTTTCTTAAACCTAACCCATTGCTTTTCATACAGTCGGTACTCTTGATGATTGAATTAGGAATGACTTGATGGATTCTTTATATATTGTGGACATACTCATGGGTAAAAATTTACTCATAATGAGATTTAAGCCCTACCATGATGAAAAATAAGTCCTGAAATTACCTGCTGAGAAAGTGTCTTTATCAAAGAAGCAGTTAGTTTGAACTTTTCTTTTGATTAGAATTTCTATATTTTATGATTTAAAGCAGCATTTCCCAGACTTTTTCAATTTTGGCATACTTAGAAATATGAACAGAACCATCAATTTAGTGTTCTTTGACTTTAGAATGGTGTGAAAGTGATAGGCAATCAGTAGGATCTGTACTTCAATTTTTGATCTTTTCTTACAGTAGCAACATGAAGTGTGATCCTCTTTCTTGACACTGGGCAGTAGCCTTGAGCTTGAGGAGAACCAACCAATACTGTAAGTAGGAATGTTGTGTGGCTAAACTAGCATGCTGGTGTGTGTGTGTGTGTGTGTGTGTGTGTGTGTACAGTACTGGGGACCTAAGCCAAGATCTTCACATTGAATCCTCAGTCCTTTTATTTATTTATTTATTTTGAGACGCATTCTCACTAAGTTTTGTCTAGCCTGAGCTCAAACTTGCCATCCTCCTGCCTTAAGTCTCTAGAGAGCTGGGATTACACATGTGCACCACAGTGCTTGGCTTTAAAGGGATTTTTATCAACATTTTGACATCATAAGTCAAGGAGTATCTGTACTTGTGTTACATATTGTGATGAAAGAATAAAGCTGCTTCCTTCCAGAAAACAAGTAACAAGTCAGGACATTTGCTCTCCCAACACCAGCTTTTACCTTCAGGCATGGGAATTTAATGTCTTAGTATTCCTAAAACCAGTTAGAGGCACTGTTTGGATGTTTGCTTTAAAAACTGCATGGTGAAATGGTTAAAATGGTAAACTCTATGTAGATTTAACCATAGTATTTTTTAAAAATTGTGTGGTGGCAGAGAAACTCTAGGAGTCTCAAAATTAAAATTTTGGAACTTATACAGATGCTAACATAATCTCACTCAAGTCATACTGCAGATAAAACTGTTGAATTTAAAGTCCATGCTTAACCGCTATCACTCAGTAGTTGAATGTTGTGAAGAGAAAAATCACATACTGTTTCAGATTAGGTTGATAACACTGAAATTACTTAGGTGTTGGTTCCAGGCAATTAGTTAAGGCTGATAAAAAGGCTTTGCTGAGCTCTTATGTCCTTTGCTATCTTATAGATCGTTACTGTTTTCTCAAGCCTTTCTGTATAGTATTTTCACTTTGAACCAAAAAGCTAATGTATACTAAACCCAACAAGTTCAGCTGGTGCTGTCCTCCTAAATTTCCTTTTTCCTTAGGGTTCCAGATAAAACTACCACCTGGGTCCAGTGTGGTGGTACACTCCTGTAATTCTAAGACTGAGGATGCTGAGGCAGGAGGATCTCCATAAAATGCCTGAATCCAATTGCTGCTCCACCACTTCTTTGTATCCACCATGGTCTAAGTCACCAGAAACCTCTTCTACAGGTATCATCTCCATTTCTTTAACATTTTAAATCAGTTATCTTTTCCCCCAACAATTTCCCTGTACATTATTGGATTCATTGGCCGCTAAAGTGGTCCTTAAAAATCTGCCAGAAACATCCCAGAGTCTCTCTGACATCTTAGAATAGCAGCAACTCATAATAACTAAAACCTTGGAAGCAACCCCTATGTCCATCAACAGATGATGAATAAAGTAAATGTATTTATACACAATGGAGTACCACTGTACTATAAGGTGGGATACATTTGAGTCATATGTAGGAAAATGGATTGCCTTAAGACCATAATATTAAGTGAATACAGATATTCATTCATAAATATCACATAGTTTTGCTTACATGAGAAACCCAAAGTATAAATAAATTGCATAGCAAAATAAAAGATAGACAATAAGAAATAAGGAAGTAGATCTTTTGCAGATGGGAAAGGAACCAAAACGTGATAGAAGAGGGAAAGAAGGGAGAAGGAAAGTAATTAATATGTGTTCTATATGTGTAGCAACTTTCCATGTGAATGTAATTATTATGTCTTGCAATCATGTACTAATAAAAAGAAATTTTAAAAAAATCCCATGGTGGTATGTCTATAATCCCAACACTCTGGGAGGCCAATGCAAGATGTCCCAGCCCAATTTATCAAGACCCTAACTCAAAATTTTAAAAAGCTAGGCTGGAGAGTTAGCTTGCTGGAGATTTAGTGGTTCCAGGGCCTGGCTAGCCAGCTCAAAGTTCCAGTAACCACATACAATAATACTGGGCATGGTGACTCATGCCCACCAGCAATCAGCACCAGATACCATAGTGCCAGGTGTGGTGGTTCATGCCTATAATCCTAGCACTCAGAAGGCAGAGGCAGGAGGATTGCTATGAATTCAAAGTTTGCCTGGGCTACATAGGGAGTTTAGGGCCAGCCTGAATCACAAAGTGAGACCCTGTCTCAAAAAAAAAAAAAATTTTTTTTTAAAAAGCTGTCAGAGGGCTGGAGATTTAGCTCAGTGGTTCTAGTGCCTGCCTTGCAAGCGCAAGGCCCTGAGTTTGATCCTGGTAACCACATACAATGCTGGGTGTGGTGACTCATGCCCACCAGCCATCAATACTACATATCACAGTGTTGGGCATGGTGGCTCACGCCTGTAATCCCAGCACTCGGGAGGCAGAGGCAGGAGGATTGCTGAGTTCCAGGCTTGCCTGGGCTACATAGTGAGCTCAGGGCCAGCCTGAACTACAAAGCAAGACCCTGTCTCAAAAAAAAAAAAAAAAAAAAAAAAAAAAAAAAAAAAAAAAAAAAAAAAAAAAAAAAAGCTGTCAGAGAGTAGCTCACTTTGAAACCCTGGGTTCAAATCCCCCTTGGATTGTGGTGTGGAGAATCCATATTCCCCCCTACCTCCCAAATCTATTCTGACCAAGACCATAGTCTACTGATGGTACTTTTTAAATACAATTTTGAGTTGTACTTTCCATTCCTATTCTTGCTGTGATAGTTTGGGCCCTATTTGTTACCTAGTTGGCAGCTATCTTTCTTCCAGTTTTTTTTCACTTCTGTGATCTAATCATTTTTTGCTAACCCTTTCAGTGACTGTATCTTGAAGGTTAAAATTCAGTCCCTATAGGACATCACAAAAGCTGCTGTGCCCTGCATACTTTCCACTATATACCTTATCCTTTCCTTTTGTCAAAAGAAAACCCTTTTTGTTCTTCTCTACTCTTATTTATTGTTTCTTTGTCTTGACTCATCCAAATCTTTTCCCATGTTTCTACTACTCCTTAAAGACTCAGTTCAAGTAGTGCTGCTTCACCACTTGCAGTAGTGATCTCTCTTCACCACCACTTCCTACCAGCTTCCACAAATAGTCCTCCTCAGTCTCCCATACACTTCAATAGGTCTTTATCAATGCCCTGAGTGGCATTATAATCATTTTCAACTTTTCTCCAACTGTAGGTCTCTTCACTTTGTATATTTTATTCCACTTTTTATATTATATTTCTATATTCTAATTTCTATATTACCAGTTTTCCTAGTTCTTATCAGAGAGTCTCAGCATAGTGATATTAAATAGAATTGTACAATTTTTAATTTTCTAGTAACTACATTTTAAAAAGTTAAAAAAAACTTCTTCAGATGGCCAAGGATATAGTTCAGTGGTATTATGCCTGCCTGGCAAGTGCAGGGTCCTGAGTTCAATCCCTGGTACTGCTAAAAAAAAAAACCCAAAAAACTTTCCAAGTGATATTAACAATATATCTTGTTTAACCCAACTTATCTAAAATATTATTTTGGCACTCAACTACAAGTTATTGAGACCTTTTACATTCTTTTCATACTGTGTTTGAAGTCCTGTGTGTATTTTTACCTTTATGATGTATAGCACATTGGATTAGCTTTATTTTGATCTTCAAGGCCATATGTGGGTTGTAGCTATGTATTAGACAGCAGAGGCCTCAAATGAGTGCTAAGTGAACAAACGAGATCATGTGGTTTACTCAAAGAACCAAGATGGAGTGGAGAATAGGACACAGTATCTGATTCTCAGTCCAACATTATTTCTGCTATTTGTATGAGGCATTTCCCATCTCTCTTCCTTCCCTCTATCAGCTTCTCTCCTTCCTCAGCATTGGATGTCTGTATCTCTAGGATCAAAACATAAAATGATTGTCGAAAACCATTATAGCTATTTACATAATGCTTTCTAGCCCCTCCAACATGAACACACAATACTGGTACATCGAAGTAAGCTGCCATGCTTGCAGTCAGACTATTTTAAGAACACCACAAAAGCTTGTTTGTGCAAAGAAATAGGAGAAGCTTTAAGGCAAAAGAAAATTATGTTAGCTATCAATATTTTTGCCAACTTAAGTGCTTGATTTAATTTTTGAAAAATTGTTTATGGTAATTAGTACATGGTATTCGTGGGTGGGAATGTACAGTGATCTTACTCGAAGTGCCAGAATGCTTGGTTTATGATTTGTTAGTGCCAAGATTCCAGTTAAGTTGAGAAGTTTTACAGTTATTTTAAAAGATGTACTTAACATTCAGAAAGGGTATCTGATGGTGTGTTAGGTGTTCATTTAAGTGGTTAATATAAGAGATACTAAAGACTATATGTGGCTTTTCAATTAGGAAGAGTACCCTTGTGTAATCTGGTCAGTTTTCAATATAAGAAGCTTTAATTATTTTGATAAAATATATAGTTATTGCTACACTGGACTGAATTTGCTTCTTCATTTCTCTATACAGGGTCTTATTAAACAGGGCTGGAGATTTAGCTCAGTGGTTCCGGCGCCTGCCTTGCAAGCGTAAGGTCCTGAGTTCGATCCTCAGTAATCACATACAATGCTGTGTGTGGTGACTCCCGCCCACCAGCAATCAATACTACATACCACAGTGCTGGGTGTGGTGGCTCATGCCTGTAATCCCAGCATTCAGGAGGCAGAGACAGGAGGATTGCTGAGTTCAAGGCTTGCCTGGGCTGCATAGTGAGCTCAGGGCTAGCCTGAACTACAAAGCGAGACCCTGTCTCAAAAAAAAAGCTTCAAAAGGGGGGATTTAGCTCACTGGCACTGTGCCTGCTTTATAAGCAGAAGTTCCTGAGTTCAATCTCTAGTACTGGAGAAAAAAAAAATAGACTACAAAATTTAGTTCCTCTAAAAGAGACAGCATTTTATCTAGTACATTTTCAATTTTATTTAAACTGTCAGAAGTATGAAAACTTTATAGTTTTGAAATTATATTTTATCTCATACCCTTGGTGAGTGTTTTATAGGCTATTTAGCATATTAAAGTGGAAGTAGATATGTTTCCTCTTCCTACATCTACAGTGCTGCTTATGTAAGTGACCATATTCCCTGGCTTACCAGCAGGAATCCTGGGTAATGCCTTTTGTTTTAGTTTAATTATTACTAGAGCTCCCTTTTACTCTCAGAAATGTCCTGATTTGAGTGAAAGTCATATGACTGGAATCTTTAAGGAATTTGAAATATGAATTAATATATTTGTAGTCATGAGTTTTTCTTATCTGTATACAGACCTATCTAAACTCTCTAGATTACTGCATATATAAATCCTAAAAGAATTACAGCTTTTGATTTATCAATAGTATTGTGAAATTCCTAAGTTGAGAAGTGATTTGTCTAATACAAATAGGGAATTAATTGAAGAAAATTAACAATGATAAAATACAGGCTGTTTTTCTTGTTATCTTCTCTTTTGAACTTAATTGTCATAAGGTAGAATAGGTACAGTTTTCAGCTTTTCACAGAAATTGAGAAAGTAGGTGTCTTTTCCATGTACTAAGGTTAAAATTTAATAGATTGAAGAGCTTTGAATTATGCTGTAACTTCAGACAGAATTAAACTAGTGCAGGATTTCAAGTGCTCCAAAAATTGTGATCATGCTCTGTAATCAGTCATGGCATATAGCCATGTTCTCAGCCTCATGACACTGAGGAAAATGTTGTAATTTCACTTTGAATTCAAGCCTACATCTGATTATGTGCATATTCCTAGACAAGTCTTACTTCCCTTCCTGAAAGATGACAACATTAAAATTTATTGGACACAAAGAATCATTATAAAATATATTTGAAATTTCTTAAAGAAAACTTAGCATGCCTCTTGAGAGCAGACTGGTAGAAGGCTTTCCAGGCAAAAGGCATATAAAGATTTCTGCTGTGTGGGAATGAGTAGGTGAATCACTTTGAGTTCTGGAAACTTTAAATGTATAAAAATGTATTTGTATAGATTGATATAGGGAAAGCACCATATGCCCCACTTAAAGTTAATTCTGATTCTATTAAGCAAATTATATAACTTCTCTTTTGTTATTTGCTTATCAATGAAATGAAGATGATATATATGGTGAGTACTTCATAGACCTATTGCTAGTAGTGAATGAAAGGTATATGTGTATCCAGACAGTGTAAGAAACTCTTATTTAGTAGTTGGATTTAAGAGTTAGAGCTATTCTCTCTGCTTCCTATTGGCATGAGGTGAGCAACTTTCCTCTGCCTAGCCCCTGACACCATGCCTCTTCTGCCTTGAGCCAGCCAACCTTGTAAAGACTGAAACTTTCAACATTTCACAAAAGATTGTGAGGATTTTACCTATATAATGTGTAGATCATCTGCCTATGAACTTGAAGTTTGTGGAAAGAAAGAAGACATTGTTATCCTCTTTAAAAAATAAATAGAAAAGACAGAACATAAATGAAAATAATCAAAGATCCAATTGAAGAAGCTGCAAAAAAATGATGGTTTAGATTTTGATGCTGATTTGGGTGACACAATAATCAAATGGGTTAATATAACTAAATTAAAACCACTCTAGGGCCAGGGATTTTGCTCAAGTGGTACTAAACCTAACTGGGAAGCATAAGGGCCTGAGTTTGATCCCCAGTACTGCAAACAAAACAAAACAAAATACTCTTGCAGGTAGAGGTAGCCAGGCATGTGAAGGAACTCTGTGGGAGATTCTAGGAAAGATTTACCTTGCTGACAGAAAGGAAACACTTTTTCTATGAGTCTCTTCCTACCTGAGTACAACTGTGGGTGACATGATATCTACAGTTTGCAGACATGATGGGGAAATAAGTAGGCTGCAGAGACCGCACTCCAGAGCCCTGACAATGAAGTTGCTGGTTTAATGAATTGTAGGCCCTGTTACATCTCCAAGTCTGTTTTCATAAAAAAAAAAGAGATACAGCTAATCAGACATAACTCTCTCATTAAAGTTGTATAATTGTAGTGTAATTGTTGAATTGCTATGCAAATTGTGATTTAAATTATAATTTCTTTGATTTACATAACAAAATTTAGGTGAGAGGGCAGTATTATATGGTGGTTATTATTATTTCCATTATATTTTTAAAGGACTTAAAAAGTCACCTAGCCTAACAGCAAAATTATACTGAAAGAAGAAACTAGTTTATGTGTTTATTTCAGGAAATAGTGGTTATAAGAAATCCTTTACTTAATAGTGGCATATGATCTTTCCAGCTTCAAGTTTAAGAAAGTGAGTATTTCTACAGATGTTGGTATATTGCAATTTGACCTGAAGTAGTGAAGAATGGAGTATATTTTATTCTTTCTGAAAATAGTATCTTCTTGTTATGGTACTTTGTTCAGCAGTATTTGTTCCTACTATTTCTTATTTACCATACACTCTTTAGTTCAGTTTCTCTATGTTGTCTTTATTCAATTCATTGGCTATTTTTATTATTTTTTGAAAAAACTAAAATATTTAATGATTTTAATAGAATTCAAGACAAATGAAAAGGTGATATACTTGGTAAGATTTTTTATTTGTACCTATTCATGTTATCTAAACTGTTTATATGTTATACAAACTTAATTACTTAATGAGAAATTTACTTAATTAAGGCTGTTCAGTTTTTCCATTTTTAATCTGTTTGACTAGAATCTGTATATATTGTGTTCTTCAGAGCCAAGCTCTAAAATCACATTATAGGTTATAATGAATTACTTCTTGTAACCAGACCTTCTTGGACATAGTCCAAGATAAACTTGTACTATTCAAAATTCTGTGTTTTGCTATAATGAGAAGTGTTACTTGAGGGTCCAAAGTAGTCAGTTTGTTTTTGCTGTTGTTTTACTAATGTAAACTCACATGATAAAGTTTGGATCAATGCTGGATATAAAGTATATTTAGAATATATACTCACTGTTCTTTTTGCTACTGTTCAGCCCTTTAAAAATTGGCAGCCAAACACAGGAAATGAATTGTAGTTTATTAGAAAATACCTTTCTCACAAAAGATTAAATTTCAGTGTGTCTCAAGTTTTGTGAGAATGGATCACGTACATCAGACAAAAATAGGCTAATATTCCTTCTTCCCCCTTGAAATTGCTATACTTATTTTTCAGAACATTATTTTAGTTGTATTCCATATTAAAACTATGTTGGTAAATATAAAGGAAAAGTAATTTGGCCATATTTGTCCTATAATATAATATATTGTAATTTCTTGGTCCCTACTGTTTCAGTTGTTTGGGTGGCAATAAGATTAATGCAGGTGAAACCTGAGGCCTATTACCTGGCTTTCTGACCCAGGGCCTTCTCCAAATTAGATGGAAATTAGTACACAATTTGAAAGTGCAGTGGATCCTCAACTTAGGACCAGTCTGACAAACGAACAACTTGGGTTAAATAGGTTAATGGAAGATTCATTTGCCTCTTGTTATCTATAGCATGTATCCAGGTAAACATCCAGATCTCAGCTGTATTGACTTATAACCAACCCTCCCTTAGGAACCAACCAAGTTCCTAAGTCACGAGTCCACTGTATAAAAAATTAACAATCAATGAGGTAACCCTTAACTGAAGGGTGATAGATAAGTGCTCTTCTCTTGTGTCCTCTAGCAGGGAATTCTGAAATTTTTTCCCAAGGGTCTTAAGAACCTACTTAAGCTTGAGTATTTTTTGTTTGTAGTGGATATGAACTCAAGAATGTGCTCGTGGGGTTTGGAGTGAGGCTCAGTGGTAGAGTGCTTACCTAGCATACACAAAACCCTATGTTTAATTCCCAGCACTGCAAAAACAAGAGAAAAAAATGCACTTCTGTACTGGATTTAATTCCTTCCTGTTTCTGTCTTATAGTTAATTCCCCATTCCTGTTCCTGAGGTGACTTTCTAAATAAAAAGATTGAACATAAACTGAAAGACTTACACTCTACTTTCCATGGAGAACTTTGATCAAGGGATAAAAGGAAAACTCAGGATTTTCTCTCACTATTTTTGAGTTGTTGGTAGAAAATTTGTATGTTTTTGTACATGGATGGAATAGTCAGATTATTTGTATGTAGTTGTTTGCAAGGTGGTAATGCTGAGCTGAGATTGGTTGGATATGTATTTGAGGTTATTTCCCTGATAGTGTTAGTGGGTTGGATTTCAAGGGACTTGTTTGTCAATAGTACATAACTTTTCATTTATAATTTTCTGCTTACTTTTAAATCTATGTTTAATACAGTATGTTATAATCTCTATTTCAGTTAATCTTGGGTTCATACAAGTTTAGTTGTTAGACCTGTATTATCCAAATTATTTACATAGAAGTTTTTAAAAGCATATGTAAAATTTCTGTTAGTCTTCTGCTTTGTAGTAATATCCATTCTAAATACATGAAAATAAATGCAAATTAATTACTAATCTAAGGCCAAGTACCTAATGAATCTAATAAAATAGTTTTAATAAGATCAAAATTAATGGGTTATTTTGGTGAAGTGTACATTTATCTTTGGGTATAATGTTTACATACAAGATATATAACTTAGAAAATAATTTACAATGGTTATAAATTCAAATTATAACATCAATATACATATTTCAGAAGATTAAAGTTGATTGGAAGAACTCAGTAAGATCAATTTTATAAATAGATCTATTATTTGATCCTAATACTAACTCCTAACTCACTTCCCATTTTTTCACTGGAAGATGCATAAATTGACCCTACTGTAGTTAGATAAACTCTTAGAATATTTGTTGAGGTATTCTAAAGTCCCCTCTGACCAGTATACTGTATTTCATCAATAGTTCTTTTGTGATCATTGCTCATTGGCTGTATCCCTAATTAATTAATTAGTAGATAATAATATTTTAAGAAACTATCAAATTTTATTCTGTTGCTTTTTATATCCTAAACATTTTGGGTGTACTCTTCCCATTAATTTTTTTATATCAAGAGAATGCAATATAATTTAATATTAACCTGTAATTTAATTCAGAAGGCAGTCTTTTAGAGAAAAAACATCACATTCTAGCACCTCTAAGAAATAATTTATTTGGTAGTAGAAGCAGCACAATTCTGAGTGTATAGAAATCTTTGTCAGCTTATTTGATGTAATATGAGATAACAGATATAGACAGCCTTTGGAAAATTCAGATACTAGGCACACATAGGTAGGGTATTTGAATTATGTGTCACACTTCCTTCCATTAATATAATGACTGAAATTTGAATTTTTAAAAAGAACATTTAAGGGGCTGGAGGGTTAGCTCAGTGGTTCCAGCACCTGCCTTGCAAGCGCAAGGTCCTGAGTTCGATCCCCAGTGACCATATACAGTGTTGGGTGTGGAGACTCACGCTCACCAACAGTCAATACCACATACCACAGTGCTGGGCATGGTGGCTCACGCCTGTCATCCCAGTACTCGGGAGGCAGAGACAGGAGGATTGCTGAGTTCGAGGCTTGCCTGGGCTACATAGTGAGCTCAGAGCTGGCCTGAACTACAAAGTGAGACCCTGTCTCAAAAAAACAAAACAAAACAAAAAAACAAAAAAGAACATTTAAACCTTTTTCAGGGCACAGGGATTGAAACCAAACCCTTTGCACTGTTATATCCTTAGCTCTTTTTCATTTTGAGAAAGGGTCTTGCCTGTCTCTAAATTGCCTAGGGTGGGCTAGAACTTGATCCTCCTGCCTTAGCCCTTTGGATTGCTGAGATTACACCACCCTGTTGGGCTGTATTTAAACCTTTTAATTATCTTGGTATACTGTTCTCAAATTTCTTTTAATAAAGGGTTTTTTGTAGTGAACCTTTAATTGGATTGGATGGTTTTCTGTTTTTTAAATTTGTGGGTTAAAATGTTATCCATTAAATATTAATGCTGTGCAAGATTGCTAAATTAATTTTATTTCAGACAAAATCAAATGCATATTCTAAGTTAAGCTTTGTCTTTTTGACTGAATGTAGTGTTATATATTTCATATATATGTATATACATATCTATACCTATATCTCTATCTGTATATTCACCATATCAACCCTAGTCCCTTGCATGGGGGACAGAACCTAGCTAGGCCTTTCACAGAGTGTACCAGTTCCCCCAACTGTTTGTATTTTTTTTGTTTTGAGACAAGTCTCACTAAATTGCTTACTTGCCAGGGCTGTGTTCAAACTTGCCATCCTCTTGCCTCAGCCTCCCAGAGTTTTAGGATTGTAGGTATGTACCACCATGCCCAGCAAAATGTATTATATAAAATGATGAGTATTGGGAAAGGATTAGCATTTACTGAGTACTTGGTATGTTCTGGGAATCATGCTGTTTTATACAAACCATATCATTTAATTCTACAACTTCATTTTGTTATTTTCTTTTGTGATGCTGGGGCTCTAACCTAGAGTTTATACAGGTGACTCAAGCACTATACCAAGGAACTACACCCCCAACCATAATTTAACAACTTTTAATGAATGGTTTTAGTTTGCTTGACTTACAGATGGAGAAAAGAGAATTTAGAAAGTTAAGTAATTCACAATTGTAGTTTGTAGCAGAGTCAATATTCAGACACATGTCAGCTTGACTCAGAAAGCTCACATGGTTTTCTGTGTACTCTCCTTTCTCTTCATTGTAAAAGTAAAGCAATTAGAATTGATTATTTTTCGGGGTCCACTTGGACTGGACTAAAATTATTAAATTTAGAAACATCACTCAGGTAGAATTTTACCTGTAAAAAGATAAGAGGGTTAGGAGAATTAACATTTAGTAACAGGAATCAGAATTGATATTTTTGAACCCCTAGTTCTCAAACTGTTTCAGTCCCTAAGAATTCTTCAAGTTACATATGTTTAAAGAATTTGTTGAACACCTGTGTACAAAGTTCTTTTTAAGAGATTACCCCTTAAATAACAAGTTTTATCACTTCTCAGATGAGTTTTGAATCCTGCACTTCTGGCCTTCAGTAATATACTGAAATTTTCCTCTCGGCTCATGCCAAATTTCAGAGTTCTAACTTCTTAGGCAAATCCTAAAGTATATGTATATAAGAAAGAGTATAACCAAGAAAATCATAGTACATATTAAGAAAAAATACTGAAAGCAATATTAAGTTAGAAAATGATAAGAGGTTCTCATTAGTTTGAGCTAAAAATGTATGATCATATTAAGAAATTAAATTTTGACGTGGCAACCACCTTTATTACCATTGCATGATATAAATTACCTGTAAATTCAGTCACTATATCCACAATGTTTGGCAGCAGTAAGGATATAGGTTAAAATATAAAAGTAAATAATTTCTTAATTTATCAATAATTCATTAAGATAATTATATAATAAAATTTTACCTCTTTACAAATTCTCTAGAAAACATTGATTTTATGTAGTATAGTGAAAAAACTATGAGTCTGGGCTGGTATTAAAGAAACCTGGATGTTCTTGTCCAACAGAAACACACAAATATATTAGGAAGGAAGGAAGGTGTTGTTAACAAAGCTGATGTCGACAAAAGTAATTGTGTGTCTAGGAATAATGAAAAGAAATGTATCCTAATTTGGTTAATAAATTTATATATTCTGAATTTTAATAAAAACATTGTAATGTATCAATAATTTAAAGAAATATACTTAAATAAAATATTTGAGAGTGAAAATCCCATTAAATGAAAACTGTACAATCTGCTTCCAAAATATGAAATAAAACGACATTTTACCCATAGATTTAAATGAAACAGGTGGTTAGTGCTTGTTTCCCCAAAACAATAAAGATAAAAAACTCAATAAATTGTTTGTTCTTAAACAACAAGCCCTGTATTTTAAGGACAGTATGGTTAAAAATTCAGTTGCTATATCTAATATATTCAAGAGAAACATCAACAATGTACTCAATTAATAAGTATCAGTCTTATCTGAGAGCTAATTAAAAAGAGAAAATTCAACCTATTGAAAGTTTGATCCATGTTACCAAAAGGTGTCAGAATACAATGCTGAAAAAAGTTAATTTTGGTTTGCCCAATCAGCACATTCCTTTTGCAGATACATAGTTTTATAGAAGTTAAGTTGACACTCCAAAGTTTTATACAGAACTCCCTGGAAGGAGGACTAAGGAACTTGCAGAGGTTTCCTCTGTAACAAATGAAATTTCATTTGAACATTTATTTCCATTTTTTTCTTTTTACTTTACTAACTTCCTGAAGAAAAATATTACAGCCTTTGAGTTTGAGCACAGTGACAAAGTGGGGACATTAGAGATAATGAAAAGAGATGCATCATTCTTGCCCATTTCAAGGCAAAGTTCTATCAAGGTGACCTACAGATAGCTCTGGGCAGAAATCTCTTCAGTATAAATCTGTTTAAAATTTTAAAAATTTCCAGATAAATTCCTATGTCAACTGTTCCATTAAATTAAATGCCCAGGAATGTGTACATTCAATTCATTCTAATATTGATAAGTGAGGGAGTAATTTGGTTTGCCAAAATGAATCTTAGAGAGATGGGTAACTGCATTTTAAATGACACAAAGTGATATAATAAGTTAATTGGATGAATGAAAAAGAGAGGTAAAATAAACATTTAAAAATATAAGTGAAAGGAAGATTTAAGTGTTAAGTTTTTCAGACCTAATAGGCATGACAAAACCTGTCTTCATTCCTTTCTATTCAGCTCAGCAAGTGCTTTTGAACTCTAATAGTTAATCAGTTACCAGATTCCACAATCTTTGTTTTTAACACTCCCTAATTCTTGCTGTGAATTGTTCCTCTATTGTACTTAGGATCATCAACCAGGCCAATCCTTTGTCCTTTTTCCTTAAAAAGGCAATTATTCTTTTATTCACAATTAGATTGACCGTATAAAATTGTTACCATATAGCAGCAGCCTGTAGGTGAATCATTAATATCTGAAATATTTAGTAAATTATTCACTGCAGTTTTTTAAATGACAATGCTCTTAACTGATTTACAAAAAACAATAACAGAATTATATTGTATACCAGATAGATTTATTCAAGCAAATCAGTAAACATACATGCAAGTTTTATGAAACTATCTCATCAGCTTTACAGGAAAGGTATAATGCAGGTACTGTCAGTTTAAAAATAGGTATCTTCTCAACCATTTTATTAGCCTTCAAAAATGCATAGGAAATTGAGAAAGATATAAAATATAAATAATATGAAGATATTATTAACTTACCCTTCAGTTTATTTGGGAAACCTCTGGTCTTGGTCAAAAGCAGATGGTGTTTCACTCTTCACTTTCCCTGAAGTGGTGAACATAAATGTTAAATCAGTGGATTGCCACCTCTCTGGACCACACTAGGGTTTGCTAGACACTACTGCTATGTGGAAGAGTTCTGCTGCATCTAAGCTATATACTGTGTGGAATGGATAACCTAATATGCCTTTCATTTAACTGGCTGGGCAGGTTTCTACCGTCTGTGGAACATGGAATCAAACCAGAGTATGTTGGCATAACAGGCCAGTCAAACCAGTTCTTCTGTAGATCCAGAACCCGTCTAACCAGTCTCCATCAAAGGCTACCCTAACATGCTGCAGCGGCTCAACTCTGCTAAGCTTGTACTGGGTGAGTTATCCTTACCTCCCATCAACTCCCAACAAACTACTCAGAATGTTGTAGCCTCCAGCAAAATAATTCAGAGTTCTAGTGGGAGGAGTAGATCTGTGTCAGGTTTAGCAAGAGTCCATTGTTAAAAGCCTCTCCTGGGAGAAGCATAAAAGTAAGTGGTCTGTTATTCTCAGAGGTATGTAATCCTTTTTAAAATGTATTTTAGGGCTCTGTGTTGACTTAAGCCTCTAGAAATAGGTGATCTATAATGAAGAAAAATCCCCAAATGCCTGACCTTTTCCCTAGTCCATTTGCTTTTGCTTGCTATAGCTTAGCTTTCAGGACAAAGATTATTATTCCTCACAAGCTGTCATGAGAACTAGAAGGAAGCACTCCTAGAGGGAGGTCTAGGTTGACCAAACATCATCTGTGTGTGTTATCTTCCTTGTTCTCATGATCCTCATACCATTCTAGCCTAACATTGAAAAAACTACTTCTCTTTAACTAGTGACAAATTAGAGAGGTGTTAGTTGGACAATCAACAGTTCAACACACATTACTGGTATCTGCTGTGTTCCAGGAATCTTGCTAAGTGGAGCGCTCACGAGGGTTTTGAAAAATAGGAATTTACCTAGGGATGAGTGACGTCAAAGTTTCCAGTTAAGCACATCTAGGATGGTTTTGAATGGAAGAAATGTGTGACACAAGATTACATTTGGATGAAAATTGGTTTATATTAAAGGTGATTGAGTGAGATATGTTCTTACACTCTCATAATACCTGCACATTTACAAACAGCCTTTCCTATCTGTATTAGCTAGGAAACTTCCTCTTAAGAATCATGTGAAGTGTGTATTTAAAAAATAGATTGTTGAGCCTCCCTTTCAGAGATTCTGATTTAGTAGGCCTGGGATGTTGCCAAAAACTTGCAGTAATTCTGATACACTTGTTGCAGGGACCATAGGCCCAAACTCTATGCTCAGTGTTTTTTTTTGTTGTTGTTGTTGTTGTTTTGATACAGGATCTCACTTTGTTGTTCAGACTGGCCCTGAACTCACTATGTAGCTGAGGCTAGCCTTGAACTCGAGACAATCCTCCTGTTTTTGCCTCCTGAGTGCTGGGATTACAAGTGTGAGCCACCATACCTGGCAGTTTCTTTTCCCCCCTTCTTTTCCTTTCTATTCTATCTATAGCTAACTCATAGACCATATGTGAACCAAAAGCTACTGTACTTGTTTTTAGATCTTCAGGATCAAGAATGCTGACTGACACTTAGTACTTAGTAAAATGTTTGTTCAGTAAATGTCTACTTAGAGTCATCACTTACTAGATCTCTGGGCAACCACAACTGATAAGTATTATATGAATTAAAGTATATTAAATACTATAATTATGAGGTAGAAGCCCAGAAAAGAAGCATGTATGACTATAATTTGGGGAAAAGTTCATAAAGACTTCTTTTTTTGACTATGACCAGATTGCTATATTCAGGGTAACAAAAAAATTGGAAGTAAAACAAAATGCATTTGGTATAATAATAAAATACTAAGTATTTGAGAACACTATCACTCAAAACTTGGTAATTAGGTTATTTTCTGCAGTAAAAGTCAGTACATTTGCTATACATATTTTGCTATTTAAAGTTTGAGAGCCAGATTGTGGTGTTGCTACCTGCCTGGCAAGTGCAAGATCCTGAGTTTGATTCCCAGTTCCACAAAAAATAAGCAGTGATGTGGCTTATAAAAACAAACAAAAAAGTAACAAGAGCCAGATTGTGTTTGTTCACTGTTCAGTTATATGAATTATAGCAAGAAAGCAGAGGCAAAGGATTTAGCTCAAGTGATACCATGCCGACCTTGGTAGCACAAGGGCCTGAGTTTGGACCCTAATACCACAAAAAAAAAAAAAAAAGGAAGGAAGGAAGGAGGAGGGAAAGAAAGAATGAAAGAAAACAAAGTAGACTTAGACAACAGTGAAGATGACCATATTCCAATAAAACTTTATAAAATAGATGCAGATAGATTTGATAATGGAACAGTATTTGTTGAACCTTAACAAGATTGCTTAATTGGTTAAAAAAATGGGCTTTGGGGTGAAAAAGACAAGAGATCTGTCCCAGTTCTGTTCCATGTTAGCACTGTCACCTGAGTCAAGTATCAATTTCATTTATAAAACATATTAAAATAATAGTTCCTATTCTTTAGAGTTATTATTTGATTCACACAGCACAAAGATTACATAAAGGTTTATCTGAAAATGTAGTACACAGTAAGGGCACTATAAAAATCAGCCAAAAGTAAATAGGGTTAAATGTGGTAGTCCAGCATGAGTATTCATTTTCTCTATTCTTGAAATCCTACCAAATGACAGTGAAAAGCCAGAACAGCATAGATCTTAAGAATTAAGAAAATGAATAGACAGGAGATGTCTATAAGGTTTTGAAGACAGAATTAGGATGAGCAATGAATAGAGAAAGAAATGTAACTACAGTACTTTCCACAATAAAAGCAAGGCTGTCTCTGCTGCAGAATGTTGGAAAACTTCAGGAATTGGCAGAACAAATAACCTATAAATAGTCTTGGGGAGTGGGATAGGGTTGGAATAGGAGAATTGGTTAGAAAAATTTACTTAAGGACCAGCTTTCTCTATAGGTTTTCTTCCTAAGGAAGCAGGGAGACTAACCTTTCTTCAGCTTCAACAGAAGATAGGTAGGATTTGTTGATTGATGGCATAAGAGATTATCTCAGATTGGTCCTGGATTTGGAAATACTGAACAGAGCTAAGGGTAGAGAGCAGTTTCACACTGAAATCAAAAACTGTATTATTTTCCTGTGTCTTTTATAAGAAACAACTCCAAATGTAGTGGTTTAAGAAAACACAAATTTGGGCCAGAGATTTAGCTCAGTGGTTCCAGCGCCTGTCTAGCAAGTTCAAGGTACTGAGTTCAATCCCTAGAAACCACATACAACAATACTGGGTGTGGTGGTGACTCAAGGCCACCAGCAATCAGTACCACATACCACAGTGATGGGCGTCATGGTTCACATCTATAATCCCAGCATTTGGGAGGCAGAGGCAGGAGGATTGCTGAGTTTGAGGCTTGCCTGGGTTACATAGTGAATTCAGGGCCAGCCTGAACTACAAAGCGAGACTCTGTCGAAAGAAAGAAAGAAAAAAAAGAAAGGAAAGGAAGGAAGGAAAGAAAAGGGGGAAGGAAGGAAAGAAGGAAGGAAGGAAAGACAGATTTACCATCTTTCAGTTCTGGAGGTTAGAATTCCAGGATGGGTCCAGTGGATTATAAAATTAGTGTATTGAGAGCCGGAGATTTAGCTCAGTGGTTCTGGCGCCTGCCTCACAAGTGCAAGGTCCTGAGTTTGATCCCGGTAACCACATACAGTGGTGGGCGTGGTGGCTCACGCCCAACAGCAATCAATACCACATACCACAGTGCCAGGTGTGGTGGCTCACGCCTGTAATCCCAGCACTCGGGAGGAAGAGGCAGGAGGATTGCTGAGTTCTAGGCTTGCCTGGGCTACATAGTGAGGTCAGGACCAGCCTGAACTACAAAGTGAGACCCTGTCTCAAAAAAAAAAAAATTAGTGTATCGATAAGGTTTTGTGTTATGGGTATTTACCCTTGAGCCTCATGAATGCATATGTGGGCTTTTAGAAGGTGATTGGCTTATGGGGTCTTTTATCTGATTTGCTGTTAGAAGGTAGTATCTGGAAGAGGTGGGTCATTGCGGGTGTGGCCTGGATGAGTCTATAACTTTCCTACTCCTTCCTTCATTCTTTTGTCCTCTGCCACATTGTCCCTTGAAGCCCACTGACTCTGAGGACTCTGAAGACTGACATTTCTACAAACTATGACCCAAAATAAACCTCTTTTCCCTTAATTTACAGGTGTCAGTTATTGTGCCTCAGTGATAAAAAACAAGACACTGTGATACTATATGGAGGCTGTGGGAAGAAAATCCCTAGAAATCTTTTCTTTGTATGTTTTCCCCCCTCTTTTGAGCTTCTAATAGGTCTCTGTATTTCTTGGCCTATAGTTCTTTTCTAGCTTCAGGACTGACAAGGGGTAGTTAAGCTTTGTCACATTCCATCATTCTCACCCTATCTCTGTTGTACTCCTCATCCAACTAGATAATCCAGAATAATCTCTATCTATTAAGGTCAATTTAATAGCTACCTGAATTCTACGTACTACCTAAATTCTCCTTTGCTACATAACATTAGGATATGTGGACATCTTTGAAAAGCCATTATTCTCCCTATCACAGAGACTAAGTCAAAGTTTGTCTCTGTATTGGTGAGATACCAAGGTTTCTTCTTCTCCTTGACTTCTAAATACTACTAACCAAGTTTGAATTATTTAGTCTGAGAGCAGGAAACTCAAAGAGAAATTCTTAAGAATCTGAGCATGCTAATGCAGTGATTATACAGTAGGGCTGACTTTACACCTACAGGGATATTTGATGACTTCTGTGGAAAGTTTTGATTGTAACAACTAGGTAGGTGGGTAGAAGTATGCTGGTGACTGGCATCTGTTTAATAGAGACCGGGATGCTACTAAATGTCTTAGAAAAGACATGCACAGACAGCTTGTTTCCATACTCCAACAAATTCTTATCCAGTCCAAAATGTCAATAGTGCCAAGGTAAGGAAATCTTATTCTTCCATTAAATCTACCATTCATTATCACTATAACAAATCAGTAAATCCCACATAGACATATAGAGCTACAAAGAGGATTTTAAAACTAGTTAGAGACCATTTAATGGAAAAAATGAAACCAGATAAAAAGGAACTTAGAAAAAACAGGCAATGCAGGAAGCCAAGTAATATTATATTTTTGCATTACTATAAAATACTGATTAAATGTAACTCCTTGTGCATGCTAGGCAAGTGCTTCTCCACTGAGCTCCATCTTCAGCTTTTAAACTTTATTTTGAGATAGGGTCTTGCTTAGTTGTCCAGGCAAACCTCAAACCTGTAGTCTTCCTGCCTCAGCCTCTGGGAAGAGCAGCTGGAATGATAGGTCTGTGGCACTGATCCAAGTTCAGTATATTTTAGCTCCACTACATTACTGTCTCCAAGGAAATGAGTAGCTTGATTACACAGAAGAGCCAAAAATCTGTCTAAGAATAGAACTTTTGGAGACTAAAGAAGAAGTATTAGAAAGTAGAAGTATGAAAACAGAAATAAAGTAGGGCTCCAAACTGTGAGATAAAAGCATGAGAACAGAAATAACATTACAAGGAACTGAATGATTAAGTTGAACATAGTTCAAGAAATAAAACAGGAAAATGAAGTAAACCAGGTAAAGTCTTTGCTGCTTCCCTTTGCTCAAGGTTTTTTCCTCTTTTTTTTTTAAATTGTGAAATAGGCACATTTTATATGTACATTATGATCACACTCAACATTGAGAATTTGTATCATATATGACACAACTTAATTCTCATTTTTTCCCATTCCCCTACCCACCCCTACAACCTCTGGCCCTCTCTATATGCTTTCTTTCCCCCTTTTTTGGCCACCATTTCCACAATCTATTTAGGATTATTGATTACCAATAATAAATTAATAATAATAAGTTCCTGAAGAAACTTTGATTTTTATAGAAAGGAGCTAAGAGATGTGACTATGATTGCTTTTTTTTTTTTTGAGACAGAGTCTCACTTTGTAGTTCAGACTGGCCCTGAGCTCACTATGTAGCCCAGGTAAGCCTTGAACTCAGCAATCCTCCTGCCTCTGCCTCCCGAGTGCTGGGATTACAGACATGAGCCACCATGCCCAGCTCTGATTGGCTTTTGATTGCTTATTTCACTAGATGTTCTTGGGTCATGTATGGCTACAAACCTAGTGGAATAGGGCTCAGAACTGGTACTGTGCCCTGCAAGTTTTTACTAAGATAGCTGTGGACAGAGGAAAGCAATTAAATGTGTTGTTTACACTACTCAATTAAATGTATACATACCCCAATAGTTCATATTCTGTCTAATTAAGTTTTTTTTTTTTGAGACAGGGTCTCGCTTTGTAGTTCAGGCTGGCTCTGAGCTCACTATGTAGCCCAGGCAAGCCTCGAACTCAGCAATCCTCCTGTCTCTGCCTCCTGAGTGCTGGGATGATAGGCATGAGCCAGCACGCCCGGCATTGTGGTATGTGGTATTGATTGCTGGTGGGTGTGAGTCTCCACACCCAGCATTGTATGTGGTTACCGGGGATCGAACTCAGGACCTTGCTCTTGTGAGGCAGGCACCAGAACCACTGAGCTAAATCTCCGGCACTCTGTGTAATTAATTTTTAAGATGTCAGATATCATTTGAAAATCTTTGCATGATTATAAGCCACAAATACTTTGCCTATAATATTTAATAATTGTAGTAATAACAGTCGTTATTTGTTGATCAAAGGCAGATCTTGTCTAGCATTTCATCTAATTCATACAACACCCTTAGTAAAGATATAGTTATCATTATATTTTGTACTTTACAGATGAAGGAAATAAGACATAGATACTAAGTAATTTACCAAAGACAAAATAACTATTCACTGATAGAGCTATTTTAACAAACCTATGTACTGTGTCTCCTGAGTCCATTATATTAATCTTTTTTTCAAAGTTGAAGACCTACTTGTGGGAAAAGAATGGATTCTCACAACATTTATAATTAGAGATTGCTATAGTTTTGAAATAGTTTGAGAGTTCACATGTTGTAAGTTTGATCCCCAGTGTGGCAGTGTTAAAGGGCTATGGGACCTGTGAGAGGTGGAAGTGAATGGGAGGTCATAGGTCACTGGAGGCCTATTGTTAAAAGTAATAAGCTTGTTCTCATGGGGCTAAAGTCTCTCTGTGGCTTTCTGTCTTATCATATGATGACATCTTGCTACACATGCTTTTGCAATTGTAATCCAGTCTGAAATGATGCCTTTACCAGAGCCAGGCTGATGCTGTGCCCTTGAAAATCTAGAACTTTAAATTAAGTAAACCTCTCTACTTTATAAAATACTCAGGTATTTCATTATAGGATCAGAAAACTCGCTAATGCAGAGAACTAGATCTTATATTGGCCTTCTCTTTTTCCCTAAACACACTTTCTACAGAGTTAGATTTTATTTAGATACTACTTTTTTGAAGTAATAATGTGATTGATCATTAGATTTAATAGTCTATAAGGGTATTAGAAGTTCAAAACAGTAGTTTATTTTCTCAAATGAATCTTTTTTTTATTGAATTCTTTATTGGTACAATTTATATACATCTCAAAATCACATATAACATTGGGAAATTTGTACCAGTATATGCCACAAGTTAATTCTCATTTTTACCCATATCCCTACCCACTCCCCCCTCCTCCCCCCTTTATACATGCTCTTTTATTTTCTTTCTGTATCATATTTATTCCTTCCCCTCAT
>PVIC010003663.1:9656-26615 GCA_004025085.1 Thryonomys swinderianus | reverse complement strand
TTAGTATATCCTCCAGATGTCTCCATTTGCACCTAAATTTTTTTTTTTTTTTTTTTGAGACAGGGTCTTGCTTTGTAGTTCAGGCTAGCCCTGAGCTCACTATGGAGCCCAGGCAAGCCACCGTGAACTCAGCAATCCTCTTGTCTCTGCCTCCTGAGTACTGGGATTACAGGTGTGAGCCACCACGCCTGGCACTGTGGTATGTGGTATTGATTGCTGGTGGGTGTGAGTCTCCATGCCCAGCATTGTATGTGGTTACCAGGGATCGAACTCAGGACCTTGCACTTGAGAGGCAGGCGCCGGAACCACTGAGCTAACCCTCCAGCCCTCAAATGAATCTTAATAGGTAGAGTTTGTCTGAGACACACATGGTCTTTTACTGTATTTCCTTCCCTGCTTCTCCCCTGGAAATGATATTTATATTAACATGTGATCATTTAATATCCATTCCTTTCTCTCAGATACATACCTGTTGAGGTTTAGCTTTGAAAAGTTATCTCCAGGGTAAAGAATATGATTTGGTATAGTTAATAATTTTCTAAATTACTCAGAAATACTCAATATCTCTTACACAACTGAGTATCATTTTCATACTAAGAATAATTATAACAAATAATGTTAGATTTTTTAAAAAATATTTTTTAAAATGTAAGTGCTCACTTAGTTTTTAACCTAGATGTCCCTAAGGGAAGTTCTTTTTCTGATTTTATTTGGCAATTTCATATAACATCATTGTATCCCTTAGGGTTCATGAGAGGAAGAGATTATATATACCTATATAGCTATATATAAAATATGTTATTTAGGGCCGGAGATTTAGCTCAGTGGTTCCAGCACCTGCCTCCCAAATGCAAGGTCCTGAGTTCGATCCTGGTAACCACGTACAATGCTGGGTGTGGTGATTCATGCCTACCAGCATTTAATACCACATACCACAGTGCCGGGCATGGTGGCTCATGCCTGTAATCCCAGCGCTCAGAGGCAGAGACAGGAAGATTGCTGAGTTCGAGGCTTGCCTGGGCTACATAGTGAGCTCAGGGCCAGCCTGAACTACAAAGTGAGACACTGTCTCAAAAAATATATATATTATTTAATATATAAACATTACTATATGTACTGTACACATGTGCATACACATAGGTTTTACAAAGTCACACTATAATGATTACCTGTAGAGTCAGGGATGAAAGAATGAAAGTAGTTATCTGTGTGCTGAACAGAGAATCCAATTAAAATTTGAAGGCCTGAGATCACTGCAGAGTCTGATGTGAGTTCATATCAGAAATCTGAAAAGTCTGTGCTGGAGGCCTGAAGGAACTAGAGACACATCTAAAGGCAGTGGCAAAGACTGGCACTGTGCTGAAGAAATACAAGGGCAGTTCCTTCTTTCCATTAGAATTCTATTCAGGCTACAAGTTGATTGGTTGGAGAAGGCCACACATGGAGTGGGTCTTCTCTACAGTTTCTGGCCTGCTAGTTGATCATTCATACACACTCACAACTGTGCTCCACTAGTATGCTAGGAGCTTATTAGTTCATTCAAGTTGACACAACAATTAACTATCACAGATAATAAACTTATAATGACCAGAGTAAAATATAGTCTCTTCTGATCAGAATTATATTTCTAGTTTGTAAGTCAAAGCAAAAACATTAGTTTAGTTGATTTCTTCAAGATAGTTAAACCGAGCTACCCCAGAGATTTGTAAATCTTTTTTTTTTTTTTTTCCCGTTTTTGAGGAAGGGTATTGTTTTGTAGCTCAGGAAGGCCCCGAATTCCCTATGTAGCCCAGGCTGGCCTCAAACTTATGGCAATCCTCCTGCCTTTGCCTCCCAGCTGCTTGGACTACAGGCATGAACCACCACTCCTGGCTGTAAATCTTTTCTAATTGATGGAAAGTTAATAGGAAATAGAGGTAATGTTCATGGATCATAAAATGAGGGACCAAACTGAGTGTAAGTACAAATTTGCACCTAAACAGAGTGTGCACAAACATTTATATCTGCAATTTTTTTTTTGAGACAGGTGCTTCCTTTGTAGTTCAGGCTGGCTCTGAGCTCACTGTGTAACCCAGGCAAACCTCAAACTCAGGAACCCTCCTGCTTCTGCCTCCTGAGTGTTGGGATTACAGGTGTGAGCCACCATGCCCGTTATTGTGGTATGTGGTACTGATTGCTGGTGGGTGTGTGTTACCATGTTCAATATTGTTGTATGTGGTTCCTGGGGATTGAGCCAGGGACCTTGCACTTGCTAGACAGGTGCCGGAAACACTGAGCTAAATCTCCCACCCTATACCTGCAAATTTTTATAAGACAAGACTTGTAACACACTGCCCAAGAGCTAGTAAAAATTGATCACTGTAAAATTAAGCATATGCTCAATGGTGGCTGTGGTGGCTCATGTCTGTAATTCCAGCACTCAGGAGGCAGAGGAAGGAGGATTGCTGAGTTTGAGGGCTGCCTGGGCTACATAGTGAGCTCAGGGCCAGCTATCACTACAGATAGAATAGATAGTAAATTACACTAGGCAACTATTATGAATGACTTTATCTTAATATAGCCAACTTCCTAGATGAAATAGTCAGAATCACTTGAAAGATACAAACTATCAAAGCACATTTTAAAAGAAATAGGCCTTTATTCATTGTAATTGCTTGTTGATTATGGGTTTTATTGATCTTGTATCCTACAAACTTTATTATCCTACAAACTGAATTAAAATTTTTTATTTGTAGTTAAAAACCACAAAAATCTTCATACCAACCCATTCACTGATGAATACTTTCATTGGTGAATTCATAAAAATATTACAGGAAGAAATAACGTCAGTTTTGTGCAAACTTTCTATAAAATCAAAGATTTTCTGACTCTTTTGTGAGATCAGCATTATTCTGACACCAAAGCCAAATCAAAACATTATAAGAAAAGAGAACAACTGGGCCAGAGATTTAGCTCAGTGGTTCCGGTGCCTGCATGGCAAGCCCAAGGTCCTGAGTTTGATCCCGGTAACCACATACAATGCTGGGTGTGGTGACTCACGTCCACCAGCAATCAATGCCACATACCACAGTACCAGGCGTGGTGGCTCATGCCTGTAATCCCAGCACTCGGGAGGCAGAGACAGGAGGATTGCTGAGTTCAAGGTTTGCCTGGGCTACATAGTGAGCTTAGGGCCAGCCTGAACTACAAAGCGAGACCCTGCCTCAAAAAAAAAAAAAAAAAGAGAACAACAGATCATGAAATGGTTCAAATATTTTAAGCAACTTTTATCAAGGTGCATCTACCAATTTAAAAGAAAGGAACTATAATCAAGTGGAGATTTATTCTAGGAATTTAAAGTTTGTTTAACATTTACAAATCAATCAGTATAATTTATCAGTAAACTATGAGGGCCAGAGATTTAGCTCAGTGGTTGCAGCACCTGCCTAGCAAGTGCAAGGTCCCTGGTTCAATCCCTGGTAACCACATACAACAATACCAGGGGTGGTGACTCATGCCCACCAGCACTTAGTACCACATACCACAGTGCCAGGCGTGGTGGCTCATGCCTGTCATCCCAGCACTCGGGAGGCAGAGGCAGGAGGACTGCTGAGTTTGAGGCTTGCCTGGGCTGCATAGTGAGCTCAGGGCGCAGTCTGAACTACAAAGTGAGACTGTGTCTCAAGAAAAAAAAAAAAACAACTATGAAGCGCAGAAACCATTTCTGCATAGATGCAGAAAAATTTTGGAGGAAATTATACATACATTCCTGATAAAAATTGTAAACTAGGAATGGGAGAATATTTACTCACTATGGTAATTGACATCTATAAAAACCCACAGCTCATGTCATAGTTAATGGTAAAATATTGAAGAGTTCCTTCTAAAGTCAAAATAAGCCAAAGATTCCCTGCTACAAATATCTGCAATTACTGTTGGTGCTAACTAATACCAACTAATGCAGAGAGGCAAAAAAATAATAAAGGCCATAGAGATTGGAAAGGAAGGAGTAAACTGTCTTTGCAGACAGTATGAGTATCTATAGAAAAAACTGGAATCTACAAAAATATTCCAGAACTAAGTGAATTCAATAAAGTTTGTAGGATACAAGATCAATAATACCCATAATCAACAAGCAATTATAATGAATAATCTAAAATTAGAAATTTGGAAAACAATAGTATTTAAAATAGTGTCACAGGGGCTGGAGATTTAGCTCAGAGGTTCCGGCGCTTGCCTCACAAGCGCAAGGTCCTGAGTTTGATCCCGGTAACCATGTACAACACTGCTGGGCATGGTGACTCAAGCCCACCAGCAATCAACCAGCAATCAGCACCACATACCACAGTGCCAGGCATGGTGGCTCACACCTGTAATCCTAGCACTTGGGAGGCAGAGACAAGAGGATTGCTGAGTTTGAGGCTTGCCTGGGTTACATAGTGAGCACAGGGCCAGCCTGAACTACAAAGCGAGACCCTGTCTCAAAAAAAAAAAAAAAAGAAATAGTGTCACAGTGTCAAACAGTATAAAAATAAAATATAAAGCTCAAAGAAATGTATAAGAACAGTAACTAAAACTATAAAATAATGTTAATAGAAATTAAGGAATATCCATCTAAATGATATACAGAGGTCATAGATTCAAAGACATTCATAAGATGTCATAATTTGTAGATTTAATACAATCTCAATAAACATACTCACATTTTCCTATAAATGATTCTAAAATATATGTTGAAATGACAAAGATCTAGAATAGCCAAAACAGTTTTGAAAGACAAGAACAAAGTTGGGGAATTTATATATTATTGTGCCCTAGTATATGTTTAACAACCAGCTCTTTGGAAATATTTGGTGGTGTGAACAGACTATGACTAATGTACAACTACCTAGGTGGTATCACTGATTACCCCATTAGTGCTGGGTAGTGATACACAGGATCAGCTCTTAGGAATGAGTACAAGTGAGTGTCAGCATGCCATTTATACTCCGTGGTTTTAATATTTATTATCTAGCTATCATAATCTGAATGATGATAGTAAAAATTCATTGAGAGTGAATAAAGAGCCTAAAAATAGACCCACATGTATTTAACCAAATTATTATTTATTTATTTTTGAGACAAGGTTTTGCTGCTAGTAGCTTAGACTGCCCTTGAAGTCACTATCCTCCTGCTTCAGTCTCTTTATAGCTATAAATAGGTCATATATAGCTATGAAAACACTATGTAAAATATAGACTCAAAAACCTAGCATGTGGAAGTTAGTGCTATACATTTGCATTTTAAAGCACTGAATTATTTTCATAAAGTTAGAATAATCGATGAGCATTAGTTTATATCTCAGTAATATGGCCATGGAAGAGTAATAAAATTCTCATTCTCATGGAGGTCAATAAACAACAGTAACAGTAACTATAACTTTGATAGTTATAAACTCAATTTTTACAAAATCCTTTTTGAGGGACAATTTCTGATCACAATAATTTCCTTTCAAAATTTAAAAGTATGTAAAATATTATTCCATTTGTTTTGAGTTTCACTTTAGCTATATAAAATGATGAGGAGGGCTGGAGACTTAGCTCAGTGGTTCCGACGCCTGCCTAGCAAGCAAAGGTCCTTGGTTCATTCCCGGTAACCACATACAACAATATCACAACCAGCAATCAGTCCCACGTACCACAGTGCTGGGTGTGGTGGCTCAAGCCTGTCATCCCAGCATTTGGGAGGCAGAGGCAGGAGGATTGCTGAGTTCAAGGCTTGCCTGAGCTGCATAGTGAGCTCAGGGCCAGCCTGAACTACAAAGCAAGAACCTGTCTCAAAAAAAAAAAAAATGAGGAAAATAAGAAAAGCCTAGCTGATTATTGATTATTTTTCTGTATCTAATTACATCAGGTTTTGAGATCAGGGAGGATTTGTTTTTGCTAATGTTAGTTTATGATGCCTCTAAAGGTTTTTTTGAGATAAATCTGGTAGCTTACCAGTTAAAAAAAAAAATCATGTGATGGTGGTCAGATCATACCTGAAACCAAGGTCCAAGTAATTATTTAAGATAATTTGAATAGCTATTAGAGAATATAGGCCCCGTTGGGATGAACTGTAGATATGATAGCCAGGCATTTGAAGCTGGTTGCCCCCAGATACAATGTATCTCCCTAATAGCACATAAATTGTATATGAACTAGAATTTAATAAAAATAATTATACATAAAAAATGGAAATACTACAAAGCCATGACTAAAGTGTGGCTTTTGGTTTAATGACAAAATCTTTCAATAGGATAGTATGATATCCTTTGTATCAGTATATCAAAGGCCTTAATGTTTTGGCCTCCTGTGGTATCATTTGCTGACCCTCTTCTATGTACTAAAGTCATTTCATTCTTTACTGGTCACTTCTTAAAATATGATCTATTATATTAAATCTATAGTTTTGATCTCTTGAAAGTTGATAAAATTGTAGATTTTAGCTTAGCCTCATTATAACAATTTTATTTTTCATGTTTGTCACTTCTGTGTACTTTTTTATGGTAACATTAAATTCTTATAAACATTATGAGGTAGGTATTTTTTAAAAATGAGGAAATATGTTATACTACCTTAGAAATGAACTAGATTTTGTACTCAGATTGATATATTTAATATTTTAGCTACTTTTGTTTATGTTTGCTACAGTTAAGGAGGTAATTACCTTTTGAGTTCCCTTCAATAACACACCCTCTCTTTTCTGCCACTCATTGGGAAGGGCTCTAAAGTCACCCTTACTTTAATAAAAAGTCTCACTTCCTGTTCAAAAGTCATTTATACTGTTAATTTTTCCCACATGTATTTGATTTCAAATTTATTAACTTCTACTAGATACTGTGTGAAGTATTCTGTAGGTTTTGAGTTTGGAAAATAAGAGTATTATTATTACTCATTGTATTGAGTAATACATTGAATTAGTGTGCTTAAAACTTCTAATAACTACCTGGTGTTGTTTATTTGGCATGTCCCTTTTAAATTTTATTTTTATTATTACACATTTTTAGCAATAAAACAATATAACAAGTAATTATATTCCTTGTGGAGACTGTACCAATCTTAATTCCTTTTTCTTTTTTTTAAAGACAAGCTCTCCTATGTGATTCAGGCTGGCCTTGTACTCACTCTGTTGCCCAGACTGGTCTCGAACTGACAGTGATCCTCTTGCCTCAGTCTTTCAAGTGCTGGGATTATAGGTGTACACCACCATGCCTGGTTTACATTCTATTTTTAACCTTCTTTTCTTCCCTTTTTCCCATCTCTTGATCCCCTTCCATTTTGCAAAAGATCTGTCTTTGTTTCTTATTTTTTATTTTGTTCATTATTCATGTTATGGGTTTTTCACACAAGAAGAAACCATGCAATATTTGTACATTACATAAACCTTTTAGCCATAAGTGAATCCAACTGATCTGTTTTAAACCAAACAAGACAGAGATTTATTTTGAGGTTATAAAGGAATCCAAAGAAGAATGTAGGGATGGAGATGTTTTTCAAAAGAAGGGACTGGCAAAATGAAAAATTTGAGCCAGGAAATAAAAAGCATTATTGCTCACATTTTCTGTCTGTGGGGCATTTCATGTTGCATCTCTCTGTAAGTCTGCTTTACTTTTCTTTCTTTGGAGATTAAAACACTGCTAAAATAGTGCAGGCTTTTGAGATTTAGGTAGTATTGGAATGAGCCCACAGGACTGGAGTGGCTTCTGTGAGATTTCTGAGCAAGGGAGCCTAATAGGGTGGGCAGACACCGGGGTGAGGACAGGAGAGTGGGGAGACACCCGGCTGAGGTTCTCATGGCCACCTCTGGCTCTAGACCCCTGTTTTTTTCAGAGTAGACTTTATTGAAGGTTTGGGGGCTTATGTCATAACAATATAATCAACATTGATTGAGACTCCTGAGAAATTTCTTTTGTTTTTTCATCCAAAAATAGTCCACTTCAAACTTTTTTTTTTTTGAGACAGGGTCTCGCTTTGTAGTTCAGGCTGGCTTTGAGCTCACTATGTAGCCCAGGCAAGCCTCAAATTGAGCAATCCTCCTGTCTCTGCCTCCTGAGTGCTCGGATGACAGGTGTGAGCCACCACGACCAGCACTGTGGTATATGGTATTGATTGCTGGTGGACGTGAGTCTCCACGCCCAGCATTGTATGTGGTTACTGGGGATCAAACTCAGGACCTTGCGCTTGCGAGGCAGGCGCCGGAACCACTGAGCTAACCCTCTGGCCCCACTTCAAATTTTTTTACAAATATATTTCTGCTCATGAAGAAAACAGTTTATTTTTCTGGTGCCACAAAGAGTAGTTTTACCATCTCCTTTATTTCTGTGGCTTATGATACCAGTGCCCTCAGGGTGTTACATTATATCCTAAGTGGCACAAATAGGAATGTGTCCCTTTAGACTTATTAGTTTGCTAAGAATGGTATAACAAAGTGTCCCAGAAATAGAAAAGTATCTTTTCACACTTCCTAAGGACAGAAGTGTGAGATCAAAGTAACAGTAGGATTGTCTTCTTTGCCCATCACTGGCAGGTGGCTGTCTTCTCCTGGTATGTGGTCTTCTCTCTGTGCATGTCTGTCTCCCAGTTTCCTCCTCATGGCACCAGTCTTGTTAGATTAGGACCCATTCTAGTAACTTCTGTTCAGTTTAATTATATCTTTGAAGATGGTATGTCTAAATAGTTACATTTTGAGGCCTTGAAGCTTAGGACTTCAACAGAAGAATTTTGGGGAGTGACACAATTCAGCTCATAGTGTTAGTATTTTTTGCTCAGATAATATAGCTTTTTAACTTTGTTATTTTTACTTCTCAGTGTTTATGGTAGAATTAATAGGGAAGTCCTCCTTGTAGGAACTTAAACAGTCTTAACTGATTAAATACCCTGGAGCAGGGATGGAATTGGCAGGGGTTAGGTTAAATATACTCATTCCAAAATACTCTATTTTGGCTAAGGATTAGGATATTTAGCAGAAAAGGGCTAGTGGGGCCCAAATTATTCACTGGATATGTTAGAAGTAAAATGAGAACAGTTAAGAACTGATCAGTCAATATAAGTACAGTCTATTATTGAAAAACATTGTAAATGTTCATTGTAAATGAACATTTTTTTCTTTGTAAATGTTCATTGTAAATGAACTTTTATTTAGAACCAAACAAAGCAGTATGGTATGTTTTTATTTTAGTAGGCAAAACTAACTTCAATAGAATATTACCCTTGAAAATTTATTATTTAGAAAATTTTATGATTGATCAAGACTTAAAAGAGAAAGAATGTTAAAATGTTATTTTATATCAGTATTTAATGTTGAAGTAATTGGTATATTTAAACTAATATGAAGTCATAAAACTACAAAGCAAGATGACCTTATGGTTAAAATTGCAACTTGCTTTGTTTAAAAGTACCCAAGTGCACTATAGGTGCTAATGAATTCTTCAACTTGAAAAGACACGCAGTAAGAATTGCATCATTCTGGTTCTGCTTGGTGTTATAAGCAGTGGGTTTTTTTTCCATCCATAGGTTTTTTTCCTTTAAATTGCCACCTTGTAAAGAGATATGAATTTACAAATAGCTTTATTTTACATGCCAGCAGTAACAACTAGACTCAGAAAGGAAAAGTAACCTTAGCCACCTTTACTAAAGTTAATATTTCATATTTTTCCCTCCCTGAAACTTGTGTCATTAGAACTGTTTTCTTCTGTGACACCTTTGAGATCTCCTGCACTCCACTGAAGAATAAAAAATGGGGCTCTTAGCAGAAAATGGGGAGTCAAGACTGGTATAGTGTAGCAAATCAAAGGAAGCAGAAGAAAAGCTGTCTTAGCAACCAAGAGGCAGTGCACGACAGGGGATATCTTGCTTGGATGGCCCAGTGAATATGCAATGCACTTCATTTTCACAGGAGTAAGCTGGTTTCTAAAAATAACTTTCAGTGATTGGTGGTCTAGGCCAGGCAGGATCTTAGCCTTTGTTTCTGGGAAGGTCAGCATAAGTAAATGTGAGTAATGCATTTATAAGGCAAGTTGCAGTAAAGTGCATTTTCTCAAGTACATGGTATAGAGATGAGCCTGTGATGATCTTATGGCTGTCAACCACAGGCCAGTGTGTGATGATTTTACATTGTTAGGCATCCATATTTTGTCCTTGGCTTTTGCTTATGGTCCTCTAATCTGCCCCTATGTTGAGAAGAGTTGGTCACTAGAGGTGTAACTTGGAAGGGTGTATTCTTGACCTCAGACCCCCCCAATCCTCTCTGCTTCTTGACTGCCCTGAGATGAGCAGCTTCCCCTCCACTGTTCCCTTTCCCTAAGTTGTTTTTCCCTGGGCTTCTGCTGACCACAGACAGTCCTCTGAAAATGGGGACACAAATAAGTTTCCTTTAAGTTCTGTATATCTGGTATTTTGTCCCTGCAACAAGAAAGTGACTAATGGAGGCAAATGTGGCTAAAATACCCTCTTCCCTTAATGTTGTTATATAACTCTTAAGGGTTGGGGCTTCCAACTGAGAATGGCCTGGGTTCATATGGTACATAGTTCAACTATATGCTGATTGTAAAGATAAATACTGAGCTTCTGATCCTCTAAAAGAGGTACCATAATACTATTATAAGTAGTAAATAGGATAATACTTGATAATACTGACAGTGAAAGCAGTTCTATCAGGGAAATTCATAGCAGTGAATGCCCATACTAGGAAAACAGAATAAGCTCAAATAACCTTATGATGAACCTCAAGCTCCTAGAAAAAGAGCAAGGTAAACCCAAAACTCATACAAGGGAGGAAATTATAAGGATTAGAGTAGAAATTAATGCAATGGATACTAAGAAAATGATCCAAAAAAAATCAACTAGTTGAAGAGCTGATTCTTTGGAAGAGTTGGTTCTTTGAAGAGAGTAAACAAAATCCACAAACTCCAAGACAACCTGGTCATAAAAAGAAGAAAAAGGCTCAAATCCATGCCTTTGGAATGGAAGAGGTGAAACCATAACAGATCCAGCAGAAATTCAGAGAATAGTCAACATTGAGAGCCATTCAATAAGATGGAAAACAGAGAAGAATTGGACAGATTCCTAGACACATATAAACTACCAAAGCAGAACAAAGAAGATATAAAAATTGTAAACACCAGTATCAACCAGTGAAATTGAAAATGTAATTAAAAACCTACCAACAAAGAAAAGTCTTGGTCCTGATAACTTCACTTCTGAATTCTACAAGAAATTTAGAGAAGAACTAATGCCACTACTTCTCAAACTCTTTAATGATATTTAAAGTGATGCAAGACTCCCAATTCATTCCTTGGCACTTAGTGTTTAAAAACTAGTAGCGATAATTAACACTGATGCCAATCATTATTTTCAACGTGGTTATGAGGAAACAAAGTTGCACTAGGGCAACTGATAGACCAGCAGGGTATTTGACTCAAAAAGTATAACCAAGGGGTGGGGAGTTTGGGAAGAAGTTGGTCAAAGGAAACAAAGTTTGAGCTAAAAGAGAGGAATAAGTTTAAGAAATAATTGTATGTCATGATGATACTTGAAATTACTAAGAGAATAGATTTTGATATTCTCAGAACATAATTATAGGAGGTAGTGCCTGTGTTAGCTTGATTTAGCCATTCTACAGTGTACACGTATTTTATACATGTTATTTTGACCTAATTTCTAATTTAATTATATCAATAAGATTTTAAACTTCTGAAATTTGTTGAAAATTTATTGCTTTGTTTATATTCTGCCTTAGTGAACCCTTCATGTACACTTGAGTAGAGTAAGCATTCCTCAGGTGCTATACCAATAAAGAATTCAATTAAAAAAAACTGCTTTAGAAAGTGGCCAGAGGATGGTACAAATGTGTTTGAAGTGAGCAGGAGTATTTTGAGGGGAATTAATGAGTGTATCTTTTACAATAGTAATTTTTAAAATTTAGACACGTTACTCTTTTTTTTAATCATACCTCAAGTATGTAGGCCATTTACACATATTATTTGAAGTCTGTCTATTCTGGTCTTTTGCCCATTTTTAATTGGATTTTCTTTTGTAGTTAAAGGAGTTTTCTATATGTTTTTGTAACAGACATTATGATTTGTAAGTCATATAATTTCCCATTCTGTGGATTATCTTTTCACTTTCTAAATAGTGTCCTATGAAGTGTCAAAGTTTGACTTTATCTCTAGTCTGTTTTTCTTTTGTTATTTTTGCTTTGGTATCATATCTTAGAATACATTGCACAGTCCAAAGCAGTTGATATTATTTTTATCATTTATGTTTCCCTGCTAAGATTTGCTGTTTATTCGCTTTTTAAGTGTGTATTTTCTTACAACATATTCTCCTCTAGGTCATGGACTATGTTTATAATAGCTTCTGAAAATCTGAATTTAACATCTGGGGCATCTCAGAGTTGATTCATATCGACTCATTTGTTCTTCCTTGATTCCAGGACACGTTCTCATGTTTTTTTCTCTAGAGGTTTCAGGTCCAGCTCTTGTCTAGGCTCTGCTCCTAACTAGCCAGGTCCTCTTCTCAGTTCATGTGTTTGTGGCAGAATTTCGTTCCTTCCGATTGTGCGATCGAGATCCTCACGTTCTTGCTGCCTGTCAGAGGGCACCTGGGTTCTTTGCTGCACAGCACTGTCCATTTTAAAGCCAGTGATGGGGAACTTTTTGTACAGTGAATCCCCATCATGATTTGAATTCATACCTTTTTCTGTTCCTGCCTCCAAATCAGATTCCAGTGGCTTTGGTGATTAACTCTATCTCACCTGGATAACCTCTTTTACTAAGGTCAGTTGATTTAAAGTATCAATGAATTTCTCCACAGCAGCTCCTAGATTAGGATATGATTGAATAACTGGACTAAATATATGTACACTGGGAATGGGGCTTTTAGGACCATCTAGTCTGCTTACCACAATTAGGATAGCTAGACCCAATTTTATAATTTTGTTAAAGACTGCCTAGTATATCTCTTCCTATAATATTTCTTCCAACATTTTTGTGCTTTCAGGTTTTAAAGGTCATTTCTAATATATAGCTAGATATAAGAAGTAATAATTTTGACTCTTCTAAACTTGACAGGTTTATCCCACTTAGCAAGTCTTGATATATTTAGAATTACTTTCATCATCTTATTTTGTACTTTCATTTACTTTATTTTTTTATATTTACTACTCACATTCTTTTGATAGGTTTGGTTGATATTGTTCCTTTTTCTCTCTACTTGTTTGATAGATAATTTCAGTGGTTTTCTTAGAACTTACAGGTTTACTAATAAATATAGTCACTCAGTTTCTGTTGAGATGAAGACAGAGCCTAAAATTACTCATATCTAATTGTCTGCTACCAATCTTAGAGAAAAAATGGATTGCTTATATATGAATGACAATAATGACAGATTTCTCATCAGCATCAACTAAATATAGTAATAAAATATCTTCTAAGAAGTAAGGTAACTTAACTGTCTACTTAAAAAGCAGTAACTGGCCAAAATACAATTCAAGAGAAAAGCTCACAGATGCTCCTAAAATAGTACTAAATGAGAACTGGGGCTGAAAAAAAAATAGCACTAAATGGTACAGTCCAGTTAGAAGAAAATAAAATGAGGCAGAAGAAAGGAAGAGGGTGTAAGAAATAATATTGACCAAAGAGCCTGGTCAATACACTGGTAAAAATTTTTGAACATAGAATATAAAAAGTAATAGAATAATCCTTTGGGGTACTTCTTTCTCCATTTTTATAGAGGGAGATAAGGTGGAGAAGTTGAGTATCCAGTTCCATGAGGTTACATGGCCAGGAGACTGTCCTTTTGTTCAGAAATGGCAGGAGAGTCAAGGAACAACGGTAGCAATCTGTATTCTTTCTTTGAGCTACTCTGATCCAAAGAGTTCTTGTATCTATGAGTTCTAGAACGTCTAAGTATAAAGTTCACCGAGGTTCTCAGTTGAATTAAAGTAAACGTGAAGCAAGAAATTTCTCTGCAGTTATTTTTATGATTACATGGATTTTGAGAAATATTAAACACTGATGTTGATCATGTTGAGAAACTAAAGAGAGACCAAATTGAATTGACAAAATTGCTTTTAGTGGATATCAAAATGTAGAGTTCTTCTGTATTTGGGGTTACATTCTAAACAATAAAACACACAGGGCGTTTTGCCTTTTTTTTTTTTAAAGATCACCTGATTTGTTCTTTAACCAGGCTTACAAGCAACAGTGTAATCTTTTAAAATTATAGGTAATTACAAAAAGGCACATTAAACCTCAGTTAATCACAGTTGTTTCAAAAATATGTCCCTTTTCTTAACAATGCAGCAACTCAGCCAAGACTTGGATAAACTGGCATTTCCCTAGATCACATGTTTCATTCCTAAACACAATGCCCCTTGTGTTTCTTTCAGGTGTCCATACTTTTTCTGAAAAATAGATCTCCCCTTCCAAAGCTTGAGCATTATCTGTTCTTTGTTTGAAAATAAGTGCATTGTTCATGTGTGGACTAGTAGCGCAGGTGTTCTACCTCTCTTCTTCCAGTCAGGCTGATCCTTAAGCCTTTTATGAAATCAGTTCAGTTTAGTTAAATCTCCAGCATCCACATCTTATTGATGTTTATGGCCATAATATAAGCAATCCCCAATACAACCAGATCATCTTTCATACTATTGTATTTGCACTTTTAATTAATATCTCCAGAGCGCTCAATATTTGTTTCTTTCTCAGTTCATGAAGGGTAATTCCAGGGCAAGTTTGGATCAAATGTTAATAGTCCAAGTTGCTTTTATTTCTCCTACACTCCAGCTGCAACCTAAGGTCACGAGATTTGCTCCTGTCACTACCAATCTGAAAGCTTTGCATGAAATTAAACTCCTTGCAGTGTAACCAAACTGAATAAAACCATAGAAGCCAGTATTGAAGCCAGTCTTTTCCTGAGTGGTGCATGTGAAACACTGACATTCTTAACACAGCAAGGATTGGTATTGGGTGTCAGGTAACTGACTCTCTCTTCTAACATATAGGGTTTCAACCCCTCATTTTATTTTCACACAGGTACTTTCATGTTATTCCCTAGAGTACAAGGAGGGTATGAGCCCAGATCTTGGGGCAAACTATAGCTGAGAAAGGAAAAGGGATGGGGGACAGAGTTACTTAAAGACTTAATTTTTCAATGCAAAACACTGTAATTGATATTACTTATCAAAGTATTTTTCCTCAGTGTGGAACATGAAGTGTTAGGCTATTCATTATTGTTATTCATGTATTTTCATACTCTTCTTTTTCTGTTATTTACTGTAGTAAAATGTATTTCAGTGAAAAAGATAATGCATATTTTAGGTATTTTTCCTGTCGTTTCATGGATGTTTTAAAAATTTCATCTTTCTACAATGAATTTAGGAAGTCTATATAATAGGCACAGAGACCAACAAATTAGTAAAGAATCTAACTTTTTCTAATAGCAATTTTCCTTCACACAACAATGTACTCAGTGTTGTATTGGTTAAAAGAAAAATGTAACATTTCATAGTGTGTATTTTTGCTTTTTTTGTCTAATCTTCCAAACATAATAAATATGAATTTATTTGTGAAACACACTACAATGGTTCCTGTACAATTTCATTTTAAAAACTGATGCACATTTCTTGTTTCCCTTCTTTTGGGGGGAAGGTTGGGGAGTGGTACTAGGGATTGAACCTAGTTTGGCTGAGCTATTGTCAGCATTTCTTTTTTTTGAGACTGGGTCTCACTTTGTAGTTCAGACTGGCCCTGAGCTCACTATGTAGTCCAGGGAAGCCTCGAACTCAGCAATCCTCTTGCCTCTGTCTCCCAAGTACTGGGATTATAGACATGAGCCACCATGCCTGGGGTTGTGGTATGTGGTACTGATTGCTGTTGGGTGTGAATCACACCTGGTATTGTTGTA
Organism: Thryonomys swinderianus; assembly: GCA_004025085.1. NCBI lineage: Eukaryota > Metazoa > Chordata > Mammalia > Rodentia > Thryonomyidae > Thryonomys > Thryonomys swinderianus. The sequence goes on along the minus strand of PVIC010003663.1, from coordinate 10,713 downwards.
TGTGGTTACTGGGGATCGAACAAGGGATCTTGTGCTTGTGAGGCAGGTGCTGGAACCTCTGGGTTAAATCGCTGGCCCCGTCAGCAGCTCTTTTAAAAAATTTCGCAGTGATGGGCCGGAGATTTAGCTCAGTGGTTCTGGTGTGTGCCTCACAAATGCAAAGTCCTGAGTTCGATCCCTATAACCACATGCAATGCTGGGTGTGGTGACTCATGCCCGCCAGCAATTAATACCACATACCACAGTGCTGGGCATGGTGGCTCACGCCTGTAATTCCAGCACTCGGGAGGCAGAGACAGGAGGATTGCTGAGTTCGAGGTTTACCTGGGCTACATAGTTAGCTCAGGGCCAGTTTGAACTACAAAGTGAGACCCTGTCTCAAAAAAAAAAAAAAAATTCCGCAGTGAGATTTCACTGTGCTGCACAGGTCAGCCTTTAATGGAGATCTTTCTTTTCCAGTCTCTTGGGGGCCTGGAATTCCAGGTGTGCACCACCACGCCTAGCACACATTAATTGATTGAAAAATGTATTCCTGTAATCCCAGCATTTGGGAGACAGAGGAAGAAAGATTGCAAGTTTGAGTCCTGCATGAGCAATTTAGCAAGATGCTGTCTCAAAACCAGGAAGGGCTGGGAATATAGCTCAGTGGTAGAGTGATGCTGGATTTTATCCCCAGTACCAAAGTAAAGAAAATTGTTAAAATAAACAATTTCAAGGATTGATTTTGCTTTATAATTTTGGGATTGATAATTCTACAGAAAATTTAAACCAGGGCTTTGAATTCATATTCTATATCCTGGCAATTCTCTATAATACTGTGGTATAGTGTTCATATAGATTATAAAGTAAAAGGAAGCATTCTATGAAGATATTAAGATGATTTTATTTACAAGGAGGTGTCATTCCCTTGACCTTAAAAAAATTATTAATCAAGTGCTTGGGATTTAGCTCAGTGGTTCCAGTGCAATGTCATGAATTTGATCCCTGGTGAGAGAGAGAGAGAGAGAGAGAGAGAGAGAGAGAGAGAGAGAGAGAGGGAGGGAGGGAGGGAGGGAGA
>PVIC010003662.1:0-67789 GCA_004025085.1 Thryonomys swinderianus | reverse complement strand
TCTGTCTCTGTCTGTCTGTCTCTCCCTCTCTCTCCCCCCTCCTCCCCCTCTCTGTCTCTGTCTGTCTCTGTCTGTCTGTCTGTCTCTCCCTCTCTCTCCCTCTCCTCCCATGGAGGCTCAGACTTCCATCCATTCTACCAACATGTTCATTGTCCACCAGCCAGGAAGCAGCTACCAGGTCTGGTTTCTTACGCACAGTTTTTTTTTTTTTTCCCCTTCCAATATCCTTTGCTGCCTTTTCCCTTCCTGAGCCACACCTTGGCCTGTGTATGACATGCACAGATAGGTTTCTGAAAGAGATGAGAAACACCAGGGTGCAATGCTTCTACTCCTCAAACCAATGATGGGAAGAGGTGCACGGCCCCTCTTAGTAGTGTGGACATGGGGTGAAAAGGACTTCGACACAGTGTGAACCGTGACACTCGGTGAAAGGTTGGATGTTCTGCAGAACTCCAAGAAAGAGTATGGACGTGTTGGGTTAATTAGAGAGCTTCCTTCAGTGAAGGGGCTTCCAAGCTGTTACTGTGCCTTCTCCTGGGACAGTGGCTTTCCAAACACTCTTCCCGAGAAAGCACACCTTGTATGGGGTGCTGTGTGAGTCGGGTCAGGTATGATGAGTCTAGTGAGGACTGTGCTCAGAGGAGTCCAGGGGCAACCCCAGAATTGGCTCCAGTGGCCAGCTGTGGAGTCCACCCCGTGCCACAGAGCAAGGACCTTCCTGAAAAAGGCCCTGGAATGAAGTTTCAGGGGTCCCAAGGCCTCCTTGTGCTCAACTCATATCCTGGTTCCTCGCTCCTTTTACAGACTTCTTGGAGGACAGGAACCCCCAAGAGACTGTTCCCACATTTCTCTGTGTTTAGGGTGCTCGTGTCTCTTTATTTCGTTGTTCACTTCTAATTCTGGGACAGGGCCTTAGGAAGTTGCTCAGTAGCTCAGGTTGGGCTCACACTTGTGATCTTCCTGCTCCAGCCTCTGACAGTGCTAGGTTATAGGTGTGTCACACTGGGCCTCGCTACGTATGCTTTCAGAAGCTGCGTGGGATGCTGAGGACATGGTGGTGTGTTGTTGCCAATCTATTCGGGGATGGGGACACAAGCGGTGTGTACACTCAAGACACACTCCTGCATACGTGTGTCTGTACAAATACTTCAGTTAAAAGCTTCTGGTGAGTCATATGGCAGAAAGAGAAATGTGGGAAATTTAAAAATTGGAAATAAGGGAACGCTATAGATAAAAAGTGAATTATTATGCATTTAGGCTTCCAAGAGAGTTACTAGCATGTGGAAGTATGACAGTAAATGTCTGTACAAATATGCACCGATCTATATACTGCACACTCTCAAGCATATATCTGCATAAGCATATGGGTGCACACAGAACATATATAGCAATTGAGAGATGTTACACATACACATTGCAATCTACCTTTTGTAGAACGCAAGTTTAAGCGGTGTGTCCCCTGGTATTAAAAAGCTTTGCAAATGATTTGTCATTGGCCAATTCTTATGGGCAGAGGGACCACTGTCCTTCCTCCTCCTCCTCCTCCTCCTCCTCCTCCTCCTCCTGGGAATTTCTCCCAGCCTCAGCTCCGCTGTATTTTGCTTTTTGCCTCCTGGTCCTTGGGGTGGGAGCTGAGAGGGTCTCGCTTTGGCTTTGCAGGGACGAGGTGACGGAAAATGGTTCCCTGCGTGACAGGGCGCACAGGCGCACGACTCACGGTTGCTCAGCTCTCTCTTCTCTTCTCCAGTGCCCGGCTTCCCGTATCCAGCTGCCACCGCAGCAGCCGCCTACCGAGGGGCACACCTGCGAGGCCGCGGCCGCGCCGTGTACAACACCTTCCGGGCCGCGGCGCCCCCGCCCCCAATCCCGGCCTACGGAGGGTAAGTGGGCCGCCTGGCAGCAACCTCTTCCCCACCTAGGCACGGAGTGTTTTTGAGCATGATGATCTTGACTGACACCCCCCCCCCCCCGAAGCACCCCAGCATGCAGCCCGGCGCGCGCCTGCAGCGGAGCACCTTGCAAAGAGTATTGAAAAATGAGTGCAATTTGTCCTGTCATGGTTGGTGCCTTGAAGCATTCCACGTGTCACATGGTGTTATGTAAATTCTCTTTGAGACTGAATGCTGGAGAACAGAGAAATGGTTACAGCCAAAGATGTATTTCTGATGATTGCAAACATCTGGTTATTAAGGAGGTTGGACCACATTTACCCCTTAAATTCAAAGGGACTTGAAGTTTTTCATACATAAAAATCACTGGGCTGGTCTTGCTCCCCTCCCCAAACACAGCTTCTGCGCCCAGTTTATGAGCCTTTGCCTGAGAGAATTAGGTGTTGAGTCAAATGCAAACATTTGAGAGTTTGATGAAAATGGAATTAGTTTGCTTTTTAGTTGCATTTTCCAAAGTAGCATGAGCTTCCCTTCTCTTCTTTGGGGAAAATGAAGATTGATTTGTCCCCTAATTCCCATTGGGTCCTTCTGTGCATGGGCTTTGATACTGCTAAGTGACTATCAAGGAATGGTGACAAATGCCGAGGGAAAAATAATGCTGATTTAATGGAGAAAATATCAATATCTTACTCTGTCTGCTCCTCTGTTCCTGCACCCGTGGAGTCAGGAAGGGAGAGATACCTCTGAGTTAGTAGCCCCAGACTAGGGGACATTTGTAGAGTCTAAAGACATTTTTGGTTCGCATGGTAGGAAATGAGAAACGGCATCAACAAATAGTGAGTATAATCCAAAGACGGTGCTGAGCACTGTACAGTTCACAGGACAGTTTTCTCCACTAGTTATCAGACTGCTGGCGAGAAAACTCACAGTGTGGAAAATTCAATTCTCCCCAAGGAAGCCTGGGATATGTAAGTCCTCCTTGGCTGGTGACTTACTTTCCGGTCTGTGGAAAGTGTACAGCTGTGAAAAGGGTTAAATGCATTTTCTTAAAAGCTTTGTTGCTTATAAATCTTTTAGGAAATCCGAATTAGCCTAGATCATCTCTCTATTATACAGAGGACAAAGGGAAAAAATAAGCTTGTTTTCATTATTTATTCATATAGCACCCATTGCAAAGCAGAGCATTTCAATTGTTTCAAAAATAAAGATAATGAAGCAACACAGAGAGTCTAGAAAAATCAAACTAGATGAAATCATCAGGAAAGGTTGATAAAAGCAAAGAAGTAAGACAATGCCCGTGAGCTTTCTTGAGTACAGTTGGGTTGACAATGAGCTTCTTAGAGAAAAAAAGCACAAACATTGTGGTTAATGGGAAACAAAGAATGCAATGGCCCTGAGTTTTCTATGCCCCTGCGAGTGGACCTGTATGTCCTAGGCCTCCTGTGTCTGACCATGTGATGTAACAAACCATCAACTATATAATCTTTACCTCAGTTTCTGCAATATCGAGCCCAATTTATAGATCCACAAATGCAGAAATAAAGATTTGCGATTCCCAGTCACACAAGGAATTATGAAAGGAAAAATCTGAGTCACTCTCTTGGCTCTTGTAAATTACTAGAAGTGAGATTCATAAGCCATAAATGCAGAGTTGCATGTTTACACCATATTATTTTGTCCGAAAATCAATGTCTTTTATCTAGGTACACAGTAATTGTAGCTTTTATGTTATACACACACACATACACACACACACACACTCAGTGAGTACCTGAGTAATATATTGAACAGAAAAAAATAATAAAGTAAAATTATATAGCTTATCCTCACATGAACAATTTATAAAAACCTCAACATAACACACCTGCTATAAAATTGAAATTTACTAACTTATAATGAATGTACTCTTCTCCAGGAATAACCATGCATAACTAATTAATGCCACGTCCGCTAGGGAGACACACAGCCATTTCCAAATGGTGTGAAGTGTGTTTGTGACTACTTGGGATAGGACACAATTTGAATATTCCATTGTCATTCCTCATCAGTTTGGTTAAAATGGTGAATCATGCCCCTTTGCTGAGAGTTTGAGGGACAATTCTCACACCATACTTAGAAGATAGAATTCTCAACAGATTGCTAGAAGAGAGGCAGAAGAAGTGTGTGTGTTGGGGGGGGGGCTTTTATCTGCAAAAATGTGTGAGAACAAAGTGGGGCCCCAAAAAAAGAAATTTCAGCTGGTTGCACAAGCAGTTCATGGGCTGCACACTGCCTGGACTGCATTGGCTGGGAAAGATGAAAGTAGCCTCTGGATCTACAGGGAAGATTTATTTTGCCCCTGGATCACTTGGTTTAAGCTTCAGAAAAGTGGCTCACCTTGAAAAGGGAGAGAATAAGGCAGGACAAATAGCAAGGATTGGCTAGAGGAGAGAGAGAGCCCTGATCTTTGTTTGGCGAAGTAATTAGCTAGGAAGTTGGAAACCTGTCTGTCTCCAAGAAGGGTTATCAGCACAATACAGTGGAGCAGAGATGGTGTGAGTTTCCCATAGCCATTGTCTCTAAGTCCTTTGGAGGTAGGTTGGCGTGTTTCACCAACATCTTTTCTCCAGCCTAGTTCATTTCAACATCCCATAGTCAACAACTATCATGCTTTGTACTGAAAATGAAGAGACCAATGGATTTTTTTTTCTAATGGGAACCAGAAGGGCATACAAGCTAAAAATTTCAAAAGAAAATGGGACAGGTATATAGGATACCTGTAGGATGTGAACACTGGGTCCTTATCCTGGTGTGAGTTTTTAGACTGGATATCCCAGAAGTAAAGAAATAATGAATATGCTCAAGGCTAACTGCTTCCAAAATTCCCATGATAAGGCCTTCCCCAGCAATTCTCTCCTACATCCCACAATCTCCATCTTTTATAAAGACATCACTTAGCAAACTGCATTTATTAAAGAATTTATATTTCTTCTTGTAACCATCTAAAGATGTACCTGCCAACCTGTTCATGAAACATCCAAAGGAATCTAAGTTGTTACTAAAACTCTAGCCTAAAATATACCATGTATCCTAAATCCAAGTGTGGCTTCCGTGCTTTTCTCCCTTGGGAAGATTTTAAAAAATGATATTCTGCAGAACCCCATGGGTATCTTTTTTTGGAGTTTTGAATGAGCCTTAGAAGTCTCCATCATTTTAATAGTCACACAGAAAATTTGCCCAGGAAGGTCTTACCTTCACCCATCCTCTCCCTCTGAAGCAAGTTAAAGCACACAGGCAGTGAGGAGTCCCTCTTCTGTCTTGTGTTTCATCCCTAAACAGAAGTCTCTTGGGAGATCACCCTGTGATTTTTGTCCTTAGGGCAGATACCTTGTTAGGGATCATGAAGGGATCAAAGGAATGAGTGAAAGTCCTTAGACCAAGCCAGCCAACATTAGCTAAATGGGATTCATGATGAAGCAGGAAGCAGCATCTACTGGATTTTTAACAATCTTTGAAAGATATTTGCCAAGAGCCTGGGTAGTTTAAACTCTATGGACACCATTCCCTTAGTCTCTCTAGATAACAAGCCCACGTAGGGCTGATAGTGGATGAAACAGGAAAAACTACGTGAGATTAAAAGTTAGGCCCACAACCTGAGGTGTATGTAGTGAACTGTAGCTATCTTGTTGAAGCAGAGGTAATTATTAGCATTTTTGTTACAGTTTCCTATTCTTTCTCAGTGCTTCATTTTGCTTGTGTTGAACACACAAAGCAGATCTGTCCCTATATTGATTATTTTCCTCTTTTTGGCGGGGGGGGGGGGCTGTCACTTTCCAACATCTGTAACTCTAAAGCCATACATGTGGTTTTAGGTAGATATATTTTAATTGTTTATGCACTATATAAATCATAAGGTTTCAACTAGGAAACTATCTTAAAGAACTGAATTGACAAAGTTTTCCATGTTTCTCTTTGTATTTGATCCTGGACTCAGTTTTGTGGAGAATCCTTAATGGTGGTTCTATCTTCCTGGGATTCCTCTTTGGGAGAAACCTGTCTTTCAGAAACTTCCACTGAAAAGAGATTGCATGGCAGCTGCTGACCTGCAGGTCTAGGTGATAGGTAGATGTATTGGAGACACACGACCAGTATCTGATGTCAGTAGGAAACTGCTGGGCTCCTGCCACCTCCCAGAACAACTCCAGGAATTTAAATCCACCAACTTCCTATTCTTATTTTATCACATAGCTTTTTATCAAGTGCCTACTCTTTACCATGCATGTCGCATGGGAATATCCTTTGATTAAACCATCATGAAAGATGCTCTTTTTAGCTCTAAATATCCAACATTAGCTTAACAGCTATAGGGTTTCAGTTTTCACTTCCCACATACTTTTCAGTGATGTATTCTGCACTTTATCATGTAATTAATTGTGGCAGCTCTATGTAATCTTTGCAGAGGTCTTTGAGAAGGATTTTTGAGGATAGTCTGTCACTTTGAGTCTAAGAAAGTTCTGGTAGAATCCCAAGAGAAAACTACTTACACTTGCCCAATGCAAGAAGCAGTCCACAAATAAATTCTTAAGGAAAATTTCCAGACTAGTTCTCAGATTCTTTTAATCTTTTTCTTTCTGTCTTTCTGTCTTTCTTTCTTTCTTTCTTTCTTTCTTTCTTTCTTTCTTTCTTTCTTTCTTTCTTTCTTTCTTTCTTTCTTTCTTTCTCTTTCTTTCTTTTTCTTTCTTTTTCCTTTCTTTCTTTCTTTCTTTCTTTCTTTCTTTCTTTCTTTCTTTCTTTCTTTCTTTCTTTCTTTCTTTCTTTCTTTTCTTTCTTTCTTTCTTTCTTTTGCGGTACTGGGGATTGAATTTGGGCCCTTGTGCATCCAAGATTGGTACAGTACCACTTGAGCTAAATCCTCAGCCCTAGTTCTCAGATTCTAAAATGCCTCTGACACCAATCTCTAGGATAATCTGGGTGTATTATTCTGTATATGTGGCAGCCATATTTTCTGATCATGTTTTCAAAGTGTCTAAACATCAACTTGTATTATCTAATACTTAGGAAATTTTGTCATTTAGTATAAATCCAAAAACTGAAGTCATCTTTTCTCATTCTCACAATTCCTTTCCAAAATTCTGTATAGCATTTTTATGGGGAGATGTAATTTCTTACTCAAATTCTTAGCCCATTTTTGGCTTATTTTTGTTTTTAACTAGGGTGGGAACCCAGGGCCATCTCAGTGAGCCACACTCCCAACCCCTTTTAAAAAATTTATCTTTGGAGACAAAGTCTCCACTAGTTTCCCAGGATGGCCTTAAACTTGAAAATCTCCTGCCTCGGCTTCCCAAAATGCTTGGATTCCGGGCATGTTCCACTATCCCCAACTACTTACCTTAATATATAACTGAAAATGCTCCTGAATATATTCATAGCAAATACCAAAAAACTCACCAAATGTTAAAGCTTTTTTGGGGGAAGAGAATGGATTTCACAGATCCCTTTAATAATTTTAACAGTGTGTATTTTCCTAGATGAAAATGTTTGTGTACAGACATAGACAGTCCTGTATGAATATACGAATACCAGTGAGTTCATGGATCCACCTGATATCCATTCAAACACAACTATATTTGAGCACACTCAAAAACTTAATTTATTTTCTAGTTGGAAGGGGCAGGAGGGTAGAGAAATCTAAAATAGCCTTTCCTACAAGAATATATTTGCTGTTGATATGCATTCTATTACAAAACAGACTGTATAGTTTTGGGGCACACTGTCTCTTCGTTCTTTCTTTTTTCTTTTTTAAAAGTAAACTCATTTGCTATGGTGCAATCATTCCCTGTTGCCTTCATCCAAATGTTTAACTACTATTACTTTGCTGAGAAAATGAGATGTACATTTGCATTATGTTCTTGCAAAAGCATATTGCAATCCCAAAGTGATTGACAAGCAATACAATTACCTTTGCATGGCTACACACACCATGTCTGCATTAAAATAGGACCCCTCTTGTTCAATGCATGGCAGCAACTTCTTTCTCTGTGACTTTGCTGCAATCTATCTGTAGCTGCATCCTACATAAGAGCCCTTGTCCTTCTTTCTCTGTATCTCTGCTATTTTCAGTACAACTGTTTGATGAAACTTTTAAAAATATTTGAATGGATTCTTGGAAATTAGCATGAGAGTTTATATAAGAGCTTTCTCGTGCCTTGCAACACCTTCAGAATGACACCCAGGAAGTTGACCCTTCCTTCTGTTCCAAATGGAAAATAATATTTTATGTGTCATGTCCCATACAGCAGTGTTCTTTCAGTCCTTGAACCAACAGCAACATCAATATCACCTGTTACTTATTAGAGATGCAAATTCTTAGAACCCTCCCCTTCATCCAGATCTGTTGAATCAGAACCTCCGGGCTGGGCCAGGTGCCCAGCCATCTGTGCTTCAGTAAGTCCTCCAGGCGAATGGGATGCACGTTCCAGTTTGACTGACACTGCCTGCCATCTAGTTAAGAGCATGGGCTGCAAGGCCCAAGGAGCTGGGCTAGGATCCCAGCTAAGCCAACCCTTGCTCTCTTTGTTTCCATGTCTTTATGGCTAAAGATGTGATGATGGTGTTATCCACGGCACACAGGCATTGTGGGATGCTGTATGCAGCATGCATACACCAGGGACTGACCCGTGATGATTACTCTGTAAATATGAATAGTCATAGTACTGGAGCTTGTGCTGTAGCCAGTAACAGCAAAAACACAACATAAAGCCCCACTCAGTGGCTTCCTCTTACTCTGCTGATGACCATTTGGCTCCTGCTTTTCCGTAGTTACCATGAAGATAGACCTCTCACCGTCTTATTTCTCTCAAAAAACATCCACGTGTTGTATGATGAAAATGAGCCATCTCTTCCTGTTGTGGTTTATAACAGCAGGTAGAATTCTTATTTTCTTTGTAAAGCCAGCACATTCCAGTGCATTTCTGAAGAATTTAAAACCAGAACTAAAGCGTTTCCTCCGGGTTCTCCAACAGGCCAGACAACTTTCAGCTGGTGAGCCTTATGCCAACTGTTCTTTGGCCCAGCCTGCTCCTCCACCCTCTCTCCCCAGCACAGGCTGTCAGGTTTCTGTTACTTCCTCATGCCTTCTCAGCTCTTTGCTGGCCCTGCCCACCTCCACTCCTCACCCAAGGTTTGCCTCTGTTCCCAAGCAGCAAACCTTACAGCTGTGACTTCTCCTGATACACATGCCTTTGAGACAGTGCTCCCTGCTCTGTGATCTCCACAGGCATGTTCAGCAAGGAGAGAGAAGTTTTACGCTGAGCTTGGTGCAGTGGGTAGCATAGAGCCACGCTTTCAGTTACAGAGAGATAGGACTCATACTCGATCTGTATGATCTTGTCAAAATGAAGAAGCTGAATCACAGTTTCTCTTTCCCTCGTGGTCTCCTAAATGTGGAATGCGAGAATCTCTACAATAATGTTTGTGGCCCATCATGAAGAGCTAAGCATGGAAAATAGGTCACCAAACTGGGCACAGGCTTCTTCTCAGAAGTAAACACCCTGATGTTGTTGTTGTGGCAAAGCTTGAATGGAGACCAGAACTGGCCATGGCATATGATAACCTGTCCTAAGGAAAGAAGTTCCATTTTCCCAGTGAGGACTGAGCCTTAGCCACATCAGGTAGCTCCGTTCCTGGTCCCACTGTTTGCCTAGGAGAAGAGTCTCCAGGACCCAGGTTTGACTTTTCTCTCCAGGTCCAAAAAAGAGCAGAGAAAGACTGAGTCCAACTCCACAAAGATTTAGAGAAAGACACTGTTGCTCATATTTGAATATATATTAAAATGAGTCTACAACTATGCTCACGCCTACATTTCTCTCCTTCCAGTCTTTAGCGTGGATCTCCTATGTCAGTGGTCAGTGTTTCAGGCTCAGTCCTTCCCTCCCCCCAGTGACAGCAGCCACTGGTGCTGAAAACCCAACTAGAAATAAGTCTTTCTCCTTCTCCCTCATCCATCATGGAGAAACTGATTATCACTTTTTTTTTTCAAAACTTTTTGTGATTGTCCTGGGGATTGAACCAAGGAGCTCACATGTGTTAGGTGAAGTGTTCTACCCCTGGGATACACACCTAATCTTTTTGAAACAGGATCTCCCTAAGTTGTCTACACTGGGCTCAAATTTGTGATCTTGCTGTTTCCCCAATAGCTGGGTTTATAGGTGCACACCCCCTTGCCTCTCTTTAAGAAAGACTGTTTGTCACCTTCTGCCACCTCCAGTTGCTCGACTCCTCCCCCAAAATATGAGAACTTTTCAGTCAACAGATAGTTATATCTCTTCTTGGTACAACGTGTCAGGCCTCAAATGAGGTAAAAGGTTGAGTGAAGCATTGGATACCTCTTTTATGGGAAAATGAGAAATATGAACTTGAAAGTGAAAAACTTTGAAAAAAAAAACTTTGAAGGTGAAAACTGATGGGCATGAAAGATTGACACTGGTGTTCACAAGTGGGAGAAATACCAGCTTCATAGGAGCATGGTCATAGAGATGCTGACATTTAGAGCTACAGAGCTAAGTGTGTTGCTGCACACATTATGAGTATTATCTTACTAAATCCTATGTACACGGGCACATGTACACCTTGACACTGGCACTTACCTCTCTTCCTGTTTCACATTAAAAGAGTAAACGAAACTCAGGAATTTGGCCCAAGCCCAGAATTATAATTGGGGAAGCCAAAATTTGACCCAAATGCCTGTTTTCCTCGACCTTTGAATGAGGATCCATCTGCTTAAGACAAGGTTCCTAGAATAATTGGCAGCACCTGGGATCACATGCACAGAGGTATGGTGGCATGAAAGAGTGAGACAGAAGCCATCTCAGTGCAGCTAAACACCATCAGTTCTGTGACTGGGTACTCAAAGTAAATGTTTTCTGTTTGCCTGTCACCTCAGATCTGTTCCAAACCCTCTGGGCAGAGGCCGACCTGGCCTTCTGACCCCTGACAGACTCTACCTTTTTCTGTTGGAAACGTTGCAAGGGAATTCAAAGCATAGACCAGGACACTGCACACTTCAGCATCTTGGATTATGGTTGACAAGTGCCCTTGTGAACTATCTCCCTCTCAGATGAAAAACAAGCAACAGCTGAATGCTCTTCCTACCAGCCTCCCAAGCGTGTGAAATCCTTGCCATACTTTAAGGATAATGGTACTTGGGGTTGAGTCGATCAAGTCCAAATAGGTCTGAGAAGCACATATTACAGTGTTCTCCAGCAAGCCAGTGTCACTTCCGTGTGTGTGTGTGTGTGTGTGTGTGTGTGTGTGTGTGCGTGCGTGCCTGTTGTGAAGTGCTTTCCTTCTGCTCACTGCTTGGCTTACCTATGGGTTCCCTCGCTACTGGATCATTGGTATCAAAGCCCAGCCTCACTCTACCATGGGCTCACTGGGTCTCTGCCAGAATCGTGAATCATCCAGAAACTTTACAGCAATATATTGAGGAAGGTTATTCACAATAACTACCATCCTCTGAAAAACACATATTTAAATGCACACATTTTTATCCTAAAGATTAGTTGGTCAGTCTCATAAAAGTGTGTAAGTCAAGCAGCGTACTTTTTATGCTTAGGAAATTTTAGTCTGTTTCCCAGTCACATAGCTGTGAGCTGCTTTCCCGGATCTCTCACTTGAGGTAATGGCTCCAAGACACTTTTGGGAAAGGCCCTCCCAGGTCTCAAGGAAGTCCCCTCTTTCCGGGTGACCTTCCATACGGACAGGGAGTAAAGACTGCTGTGAGGTTGGGTCTGTTTAATCACGAAATAGGGCTTTGATTAGTGTGTGTATAATTATGGGAACAAGTATGCACCAGCACACACATGGACTTGTACACACACACATGTATACACATAAGAATGTGTTTATACACAGCATATGATATAGACAAGTACACACTTATGAATTCCTATGCCTGTGTGCATAGTAGTGCACAAGCACACAATATACATCTGCATGTACTTTTGCACATACACATGCTTATGTGTACATATAACTACATGCGTTCTAACATGTATCATGAAAAACTAGCTCAAGATATTACCAAGTAGTATAAGACTACATCACAAAATAACATGGAAATTAATTTCTGACACCACTTGGGTTGCGCAGCTACTCTAAGGCCATTCAGCTCCAACCTGTCTTGGAAATGCTGCACTCTTGTCTCTCCCCATCCCAAGCCTATTTTTAAACAGACGCTTTGTGGTTCTGAGGGGGGAGCTCTGACTGTAAACGCTGATCTTTCTAAGACGCTCCTGTCCATCCAGGCTGCTGGAAAATACATCTCAATCTTCCTTGCATTTCAAAGTTGTACATTTCTTCAGGCCCTTCTGAGGGAGGGAGAAGCTTGGTACCCAGCAGAACGCCCTGATGCTGGGGCAACCCTGAACTCCAGCCTCACTTTTCCTGGTTTGATGAACGGCCGTTGTCTCCAACCTCCTTAATGGGTGTGAGAACTCTCCTGGGTCCCTGTGTCTCGGACCTTGTGCCCAGACTAACCTGGCCCGGCAGGGTTGGCGTGTCTGCATGGGGAAACGCACTAATATGGATGTTTCTCTTTGTGTGTGCACCCTGCAGTGTTGTTTACCAGGATGGATTTTATGGTGCAGACATTTATGTAAGTATCCATTAACGTGCATGCTGTCTTGTGACTGCCCAGAGTCATTCATTTTACAAGTTTGCTGTGAATTTCTCCACTCACTGTGGTCTCATCTCCGCTTCTGGGTAGGTAGGAGATAATCCAGTGGACATAGGACTTCTTTTCCTAAGCTCATGAGAGGCTCACATTTGCTGTTTGAGCGGAATCAATTTCTTAAGATCAATTTAGAAATAAATATAACCACATCGGGAATAAATATAACCAACCTCCCTCTAAAAGAAAGTAGCAACAGTGGCCTCTCTCTCAAAGAAATTGCTTCTAAAGTTTTCAATATGGTCTACTTGTTTGCAATACAGTACTTAGAACAGCTGTAGTTACCAGCTGCAAAGGGTTAAAAGATATTTTCATGGCTGATATTTTGATGCTTTCCTTATAATTATTTATTTATCACAGTGGCTCCAGGAGGAGTGTCTTTCTCTCTGAGGCTGAGTAATTTTAGAGAGAAACATTTCCTAGTTACCCCAATAAAATGTATGAAGATGGAACACTCAGCTGTTATTTTTTAACCTTTTATTCTTTCCATGTCCCCCAAAAGAGTTACCTGACTTAGCATCGCTCACAAACTAGGTTCCACTTTATGAAACATTTTCTCTTTAGAAAAAGGGAGGATAGCCCTCATCATTAGGGCTTGCCCACATCATTAAACTCATGTAGATTGTTCGGGATGGCTTTCCTTTCTCACATAATAACACAGGTATTAATGCTCTGAAAATTTGAGACAAACACAATTTACAATAAATGGACAGCTTTGGAGGGCATTTTCTCAGTCACATAATTTTTAAATACTAATGACCTCAAATAAGTCAGTGAAATCATAATTGTTGTTTTATACAGCAGATAACAAAGAAAATAAAACCATATTTCTGATCAAATTGATGCCATTTACTAGAAAATGAGACTGACACCAGTTATTTAATTTATTCCTTTTGAATTTAAATCACCACAGTTTTGAGACATGGCATTAATCTCCATCAATGATGGACTTAGTCGAGTCCTATTATTATCGTACGTGATATATTTACTGTCATCTGTGAAGTGTTTATTTTTTAATAAGAAAACGGGTGAATTTCATTTTCTTTGCCCAAGGAGCCATCAGTTCCTCTTTTTGTCCGACATAAGCTGCTCCCTCTTGAGTCTCCTTTCTCCAGTTTTCGGGCTCGCTCTGTCCTTCCTCAGGAGGCAGCTGGGTACCTGTGCTTATCCACAAGCTTCAGCCCAGGTCCACAGTCTCCACATAGCTTGAAGCATATTATGCAAACACAGAAGCTAGGATGAGAGTTGGCATCATCACATTTAGAGCTTTATTATTATTATATTTTTAAACTTGAGAAATGGAAGGATGTAGACAAGAAATGAGAGAACAAAGAGTCTGCTGAGAAGAAAATTATATTCAACACCAGCCAAAGGTAGAGGGGGTAGGAAGTGGATGTTCCCTGAGTGAAGGTAAAAATAGAATAAAGGCCTCATAATTTAGCTGTCAATTATAGAGTAACCACCTCACTGTGCCTCCGTTCCTTTCTTTAGTAAAATAATGATTGATTTGTACTTTCCTATCAATATGTCACAATGGTATCTTTTCTTTGCCTCATAGATTCTGATATAATAGGATGCAGGAGTTGTGAGGAATACACACACACACACACGAAGAATAACACTGTCAGAGTACTTGACCTGGAGTGTGGGTACTGACTAGGGCATGAGGGTCCATCTGAAAAAATCATAAATACAGGTACAAGAGAAAGACAAAGATGGACTTGGAAAAGAGGCAGGTGCCAGCCTTCAGAAGAAGATAGACAAATTCCGCTCATAGAGGGAAGCCTCAGACTGTTCCTTTGTCTTTTGAGCACTTTTAGAAGACTTTGCCTCCCACAAAAACATAAAATTTGAGCAAACCCATTGAGCTGAGGGTGGCACACCTCCAGGTATCTGGTTAAAGCCTATCCTCAAGGGACATTTCAAGTCCAGACTGGCCTAGTCCCTGGGCCTTGAAGACT
This sequence comes from Thryonomys swinderianus, assembly GCA_004025085.1. Taxonomy (NCBI): domain Eukaryota; kingdom Metazoa; phylum Chordata; class Mammalia; order Rodentia; family Thryonomyidae; genus Thryonomys; species Thryonomys swinderianus. The sequence goes on along the minus strand of PVIC010003662.1, from coordinate 53,231 downwards.
GTTCCTCTCTCACTTTTCAAACCAACCGTATCAGGCAAAACAATTTTATATCATTTTCCACTGTTCATATTATAAAGGTGTTAAGATATTTTTTCAGAGGGCAGAAAAACTTGTTGAGATATTAGAATTCAGCTTTCTCAGCACATTCTGTCCTGCTTCCAAGGAACTCACTGGAATCTTCCAGAAGCTTCCCCAGCAGTTTGCCCTGTATGAAATAATGGCTTTTGCTTCTTACTGTCAGGATGTGGGCACGCAGGACAGTCAAGAGCTGAACCACTAAGCTGCCCATTCACCAGCAAACAGGACCTCAAGGATAACCTTGTATTTGTTTAACAGAAAGAAAACATAGGGGTATTGCAAGATGCATCCTAACTAGAAGTATGTTTTAATCTTGACTATATACCTTTAAACCACTCTCTGTATTGCCTCCTTTGAAATGACAAAATGTTTTGTGGCTAGGAATGGTCCAAGCACCCCATTTTTAAATTGATTTTATTGGTACATTTTAGACATACATTATGATCACACTCAACATTGAGAAATTGCGCCTTTACAGGACAAATCTTGATTCTCATTTTTCTCATTCCCCTACGCTCCTTACAACCCCTAGCACCCCATTTTTTAAGAGAGATGGTTAAAAGGATTCATTAAATATCATGTTAGGTTCTATTTTGCTTAAAGAAAATGCACAACTTACTCCTTTAATCTCATTAAAAACAGTGTACAATAAATAGATTTAGGGCAATTATGCGAGGTCCCATGGTGTGGAATCATTCACCTCCTAGAGAGTTAAGCCTCTCGTTTTTAATGATGTTGAAAAGGGTGGTAAGATTCTGGCTTTGTCTCCTTCTGAGCAACCAAGAGAAATTACTGTCAGGTTCTTGCTGCTCAAATCCTCTTCCACCTTGGTGATCTATCGGAGCTAAACAACAATAGCATAGCAGCAGGACTATGAAAGTCCTGTTCCTGTTTGCATCTCTTCTTCCCTCACTGCCTTCACCTTTGTTCTCCAAGGTCTGTCCATCCTCCACCTCCTATCGGACCCCCGGCATCTCTTAGTCCTGAGGAGCATATAGGATTAAAAGATCTGTGTGACCCCTCCAGAGGGCAGGCTGCAGCCTCCTATGGAGACTGATCTCTTTCTTGAAACTCTGTAGAGAAGAGAGGATCGAGGGGAGAGGGAAACATGATCATAGATGCCCTGATATTGCCAGAGGGGGTAGTCTTAAGAGATGCTGTCAGCTGGAAGCTAAAGTAAAAGCCAGGGCAAAGAAAACAAGCATCCACCTCTTCAGAGGCTGAGCCCTGCTAAAGAAAACCAGCACTGATGGTCACCGTGGAGATATACAGACAGTGTGTCGATGGCCACTCGTCAGAGGGAATGCACAAAACAGGGGTAGGCAAGGTCTCATACTGAGGCCTTTCTTCCCAAGGACACCATGCACATACCACATTTTGATTTTAAAAGATAGGGATTTAATTACTATAACTAACATTAAACCATCAAGAAAATGATTATTTCTTATTGGTGTATATTTAAAGGAACTCATTTTAATTAAAAAGTATTTTAAAAATATAGTCAAAGAACTAAAAGTAGAGGTGATATTAGGGGTACTAAGCAAATATGGAGTAATGAGGTCCCGGTGCATTTTTACACCATTTCTGATTTCTGTTTAAAAGGTTTCCAGTTGACATCAGACAGTTGTTTCTGGATCCTTGTCACTCTGCCACACATACTTCTTAAAACAACAAAGGGTCTTCATTTCACTGACATTTGAGCTCAAGAAGGAATAGTACAGTAGCTTGGAGAATGGGTGACACTGGGAATTCTCCACATACAAATCCTAACTCTTTTTTTCCAAGGCCCTGCTCCCCATGAAGCACTTGTTACATAAAAGACCAGATGCACAGCTCCTAGTCTGTATTGTTTTATCTCCTCTCCACGGCCCCACGGGCAGGAGATCTCACTACTTCCATTTTTTTCAAAAGAGACAACATTATTTTTCCCAAAAAGAGGTAAATTAATTTGTCCAGAAATCTTCCCTGACCCCGAGGCTTGAAGCCCTCATGACCTGGCCATGGACTTCAATATTCAGGCATTGAACAACAGATTAAAGGAGAAATGCAATGAAAAAAAGACAGGAAACAAAGGAGAATGAGAAGAGACCATGAAAGCTATAGAGAGTTGGCATGTCATCGGAGAACAATACCATCTACCCTTGAATCATTCAGATAAGCAGTAAGAAGGGGATAAAGATACATAAGAACTAAGGCATAGCTCCATGAACTAGCATTTTAATTCAAGGGGGAAAATTAGCCAGAAAGTAAAATTAGCTGGAAAGTAAGTTTATATTGTTTAATAAAAACCACACACACACACACACACACACACACACACACACACCTCTGTAGGGCAGGTCCTTAAATTCCTTAAAATATTCAATACCCTTGATGTCTGTTCTCAGACTAGAAAATTCTCTTCTAAGTCAAACCTCTTATCTGAAAAATTGCCCAAGAATAACTTTGAGATTGTTTGCCAGTCTGTATCAGGGTTCAACTGAGCTTTCTCAGTGTCAGATTTGAATGACATAATGACATGTTAAGGACACGTGTATTAACAGTAACTCCTTCATATAAACATGTTCATGTGTAGGTCTCCTAATACATTTTAAAATAGCTTTAGTAACTTCACTGAGATTCAAGAATTTGTGAACTGCAATTGTACTGTGTTGAAATTAACAGGTAAAGGTGTTGGAACATTCTGTTTGCTGCTGTACAATTGTCATTCCTATCTAAATAATGATACATCCAAATGGAATGCTCAGGTATGCCAGGAAACTCTAGTCAGGTGTTGAAGAGGTAAATTCTCAGTAGTCAATTAACTTGAACTGTTGGAGTATACTTAGAAAGGTGAGAAGCCATGAAATTATTCTTTTATCTTCTTTACAATAATCATTGGTTATATCCCAAATACAAACAGAACAGCCTGGTTCCCATATCCAACTTCTCTGATAATCTTATTCACAGAGACTTGGAATTACAAATTTGTTGGCAAGGACTGTCTTCCTTTGGATTTGGTGGGTCACTCTCAAGTGTTAGTGATCAATGAAAAGCAAACTTGTAAATGAATTGCTCTGGAATTTCTGTCTGACTCAAGCATTTTCTTTTATTTATTTCATTTTTGCATTGAAAACATTACATTTCTGTTTCCTTATAGAGTAGTGTATCAAGAGCCTGTGTATGGCAATAAATTGCTGCAGGTATGAAACCTTGACTGGTAGAAAAACTCATCACTATGATTGTGGGTTTGCTGTGAAATTCTTACTAACAAGATGATTCTGGGAAGGGGACTGCTAATGTAAACAGAGGAAACACTTAACTGAATTTTCCAGTTTTAATGTGAGTTCTTCTCAATTAAAATGGTCATATTCCTACCTTCATATGTCCATGAGTGGGGTAGGAGCAATTTCTTTCAAGTGCCAGTGCTGTTTCCATGACAGGTATTACTTAGTTAATAGCCATGAGTTCTGCTAGATCATGAGCATATCAAATTGGAGGTGTGGCTTTGCTGTTAATTTCTTGACTATATATATATATATATATATATATATATATATATATATATATATATATATATATATATATACTCAAGAAGTATAAATTCAGCAAAAGAATTAAAGGGTTTCTGGAGAATATTTTAATATGTTCTCTGAGTCCCTTGGAATGGGAAAATAAAACACCTGTTCTTATACTTTGAGAGTTAAGGGACCTCATAGCTAATATCTAACATGATCCTCCCTGGTTTCATTGTAGTTGGTCAGGAATTTATTTCACACCTGTTTCTCACTACTGAACCAATTCCTAGTTATGAATTTGTAGAAAGAAGAAACATCAACCCATCTATTGCTGGGTGAGAGTACCCGAATTTCATCTATTGCTAACATGAAAACTGTTAAAAAATGAAAGTCAAATATCCAACTGAACATGATAAGGAAGAGTTTTATGACACGAGTCTGCCAATCACCTGCAATTCCCATTTTTATACAATGTTGGTTCAATTAACATGGTGTATTTTTTTTCTGGTGGTATCAGGGATTGAACTCGGGCCCTTGTGCATCCAAGGTTGGCGTGGTACCACTTGAACTAAATCCCCAGCCCAACATGGTGTATTTTTAAAACCATGAGGACTGATCTAATAATATTTTTAAAAATCCATGAATATGAAAAAAGGGCAGTTGGACTAAGAGAAGACAACATAGTTAAAATTCTGAGCTCAACTTTAGGGTTGTATTTCAAGAAAACTGCACTTCCATTGTCACATTTCAAAAGTAACTGAACGTATAACGCTGATAAACTAGGGAGTCGTGATTTACATTTAAGTTTTTTATTCTGCAAATGTTCTTTTAAATGTTACCATAGTGGAGAGTTTGAGTTATCTTTATACTGATACACCTGCCTTGAACAAAGTGAGACCAGACTCACAGCTGTTCTCTGAAAGGAGGAAGCCTCCCTCTGTGGAAAAGCTCCTGGCTCTCTCTCCTCTGCATCAGATGCCTAAAAGAAGCCCACACAACCTCATTCATGTCACAGTCCTACCCCTGAGCATGTTCCCAGTAGCACCCCAAGGCTTTCCCTCTCTTCCTAATTTATTATTTGGCTTTTGGAACCTCTTTTTTTTTAATCTAAAAGTCTGTTCTAATTGGAACCTTAGATCTTCATCATGAAAGCACTTTGAGATGCCTTAGAGATCCACAGTCTTAATCAATGTTATTTTAAGAAGTTCCACAAATAGGTTTCATTTGGATTAACCCAGTGTTTCCCAAAACTGTTTGGGCATGAAACTTTTCCTTTAATATTTTTAATATATTTTTCCATTAATATTTCACAAATGCAATTGTGAAGGTGTTTTATCGGTGCTCCATTTGAAGTCCTCAATGGGTAACTCTACCAATGGGTCCCCAGAGGTTTCATTAATGAAGGAGCCATTTCAGTCTATGCAAGTATGTTTCTTTGATGGTCATTAGCTGATGATGGCAGCGACAGAATCCATAGTCAACACGTAAAATTTTTCTAGAAAGTCATATTATACTTTTCTGCCCAACATGAGGAAGCGTGATTATGTTTTATAAGTGAGTATAGAAGTATTTTCCTTATTTTGTCCCTTTGTATTGGTGCTAGGAAAATCTACTTGGCTTGTTTCATTTTTGGAGTTTGTTTGTTTTTTATTCTAGTTGTTCTTGTTTTTGTTCTTTAGTTTTTTGAGACAGGGTCTCACTTTGTAGTTCAGGCTGGCCCTGAACTCACTATGTAGCCCAGACAAGCCTCGAACTCACAGTAATCCTCCTGCCTCTGCCTCCTGAGTGCTGGTACTACACACATGAGCCACCATGCCTGGTTCCACTTGTCAATGGCATTTTTTTTTGAGACAGGGTCTCACTTCATAGTTCAGGCTGGCCCTGAGCTCACTATGCAGCCCAGGCAAGCCTCAAACTCAGCAATCCTCCTGCCTCTGCCTTCCAAGTGCTGGGATTACAGGCGTGAGCCACCACGCCCGGCACTGTCAATGGCATTTTTGTCATAAGGTCTGAAAGGGTCAGATTGAACATCAACAGGATCTATTGAGCTCAAATAGAAGAGAGCTCCTTTGTCAGGCATCACCACAGAACCAAGCAGAAGCTCTAGCTCAGCATGCTGCATAATAGTGATAAAACTGATTGGAGTCATTGCTTATAAGGCAAATTAAAGCAATTTGTATTTTTGATCACTTTACAATGTATGCATACGTAGGCTGAGTTAATACACAACCTTGTTATTCCCTTGTATGGATTTCATGTAGAAGAAAAATAGTAAGAAAGTCAGACAGTGTGATACAGAGAGGTGGAGTCATGAAGCCACCTAATGCTTGTCCCCATTCTGTTCCAGAATGGCTTACATATATACTGTCCAATATTATAGCCACCAGCACCATGTGGCTATTTATGCTGAAATTCCAGTGAACTATAGTTCAGTAAGTTAAAAAATCAGTTCATTATACTACTCACATTTCAAGCAGCCAGTACCCACTTATGACTGTTAGATGAGGTTTTGGGTGGAGACAATGACATTTCCAACATCATCAACACAGGGCACTGGACAAAGTAAAAAAATCCACTTTCTCTGAAGACTTTAGCAACCTATTTTATTGAGTCTTAAGTCTATAATACTTGTCTGCATGTAAAGATACATAGCAAGATGTTGGCCAATTGTACCAATCTTAACATAGAAACACATATTTATTTTCTCTAGTGGACAAGACACTTGTAAATCTACCAAACAGAGGTCGTTCTTAAACCCTCGTTCATGACCTCATCAACTGTGCTGATAAAGCCCAGGTGTGCATACCCGCATTTGATGTTTCTCCAGTAAATATCAACTCCATATTCATGGGGGTTCGTTTTAGTCATTTTCTGCTTGCCCTATAACAGTTTTTCTCATTCATCAGACTTGCCACACATTGTCATCGACTAAACTACTGCTGAAAGTGGAGATGTGCCAAGTTCAAACTTCAAAAGACTACAAATGGGACATTGCTAGAAGCTTCACTACGGTCAAATTCATGGTCACCCAGTCACATTTACATAGCACTTTGTGTGGCTACCTAGGCAAATATCTATCAGGTGTTCTGGGAGAGAGAGAAAAAATACATCCATACTTTTTCTCCACTCAGAGTTTTCAGCCAGTTGCAACTAAGGATTCTTAAGGGTCATGGAGTCAATTCCAGCCTCTACCTGTGTCATGAAGTTTAATACCCTTACCATGTCTTTCTGTAGGCATATTGAAGGCCAGGAAGATGGCAAGCAGATTAAAGGGCCAGCTCCAGAAACTTGATGACCTCGTTTCTGCTCAGTCCATCATTCTGTGGCATGATCTCAGTGCTAGTACCACAACTCCTTTGGCTTGATGACTTCCCGGCACATTTAATGAGTTTTTCTCTTCCTACTTAGAGAACACAGTGTTTGGAACACCAAATTGTGTCTAGTTAAGACCTTTTCCTTTTTCTTTTTTCTTTTTGTTTTTAACATTCACATTGTCTTTTAAGGGAGACTAAAAATGTATATAGTGGCTCCAAATTGCTGTTGATTATCTGTCAGGATATTTTGGATGGGCCTTTATGAGGAATGAGTGAAAGGTTAAACCTATTATTTTGAACTGCTATGCACACACACTCTGAAAGTTAGCTGTAATGAGAAGGGGACAGGAAGAACTTACTACATCCATTTTATCTACTTCTGAAGGATGCTTTTCACAGTATTCCTGCTTCACGTATTTCCTCTTCTACTTAGTGTCTGGTTATAAGTGAAGCCAAATGTAATGGCACAGTCCTCCTGTACTGCTGATTTTGCTCTGAGCTGCCCTCAGATTCAGTCTTCTATCCTGAACTGCCCCTTCGTGGGGAGGGTAAGAATCCTTCCCGCAGAGGATTCTGGGACTGTATATTCTAATTAGAACCTGAAGAGTCCCTGTGTTATCAGTGGAAACTGGATCCCGTTTGTTAATTGCACTGAGATCATTCCATGGTGGTTGACATAGAGCTGTGGTCTGCTGAGCGAGAAGCTCTGTTATTTTCACAGTGTGATAATCAATGCTCCACTGAACACAATTCCTTTTGGATATGCACATTTGCTGGTCCTTCTTGCTTAATTGAACAATTGCAATTACTGGTACATACAACTAAATGTTAATTATTTTTCTTTTTTAGATTTTTTTCTCTCATAATGATTTTATTTACAAATTAGAAGGCTTTATCTTATTTCCTGTACCAAACAAATTCCACATCTGAACCAGTGTGACACAAAGCAGTGAGGCATTTTCGGCCAAAAAGATGAAATGCTTAAGAAATGTTCAGCATGTTTATAATAATTATATAACATTTAGCCGGCTAATACAGTCTGCTTCAGTAGCATTAGTCTTCAAATGAGTGTCAATGTGAGCGATTACTAAACTTCCCGAGGGCTCTTTGATATTTCTAATAAATACAAAAGACAAAAGACCACATTATTTTTGTAAGGACAAAATTAAGGACCATTTGAGTACATATGAAATTACTACCTTGTGAATAAAGGTAAAACATAATCAATTTTGAAAATCTGGAAAGTTCAGCAAAGTATAAAGAGTATTTAAATAATTCCCTGTAGTCCTCCTCGCTTCAGGAAAGTTACCATTAACACCTAGATATGTTTTCTTCTAAGGGCACCTGGGTTCTTCCTCTGGGATGTGCTTAGGATCGCTAACCTTTAACATGCAGCGGGGTTGGAATTCTACCCTTTCTCTCCGCAGTTGGTTTTGTACTCCTCCTTTCGGTACTAAGCTTTTATTAACCTCAACTTTGGCTTGGTAGATATGGGTAACTGCTCTTCTGCTGTGGTCTCACTGCTTGGAGTCCCTGCCGTGGGCATCTTTGCATTCCTAAGTCCCATTTCTCCTTGCGTTTTAGGGTGGTTATGCTGCATACCGCTACGCCCAGCCTACCCCTGCCACTGCTGCTGCCTACAGTGACAGGTAAGGGTCCTTCTACTCATGCTTGGTGACTACTGGAAAATTAACTTAGTTGGCGGGACAGGAGATTCTAGTCTGGCCTTGCTGAATATGCATGGCTAGTGGGGAGGAAGCACCCAAATGTGAGGTCCCATGGTGATGGGATAAAGGAGGCCACGGGGCAGGAGTAATGATGAAGCCTAATTCATTCCAAACTCCTCGCCCTCTCTGCTAATACACGAAGAAAGGGCTGCGTTTTATCCTTCTATAGCTGCTTTTCAGATCTCTATTCCTGTGACCATAGACATTGCTTACACTCACACACACACACACACACACACACACACACACACACACACTCCTGCACAACCTTCTTAGAGTCTTTTGTGAAAGGCCGTGGTTTCATCTGATTACCAGAAGGAAAAACAGAATGATCCTATAGATTTACTTCCATTTTGAGCACCCTCTTTCCCTTTTTGCAGTTTTTTACATCCAGGAAAGCATTTTAAAATTCAAACTAAAGGAATGAAAAGTGTTATCTGAATTCCATAAGATAATTTACCGCTTTTTTTCCCCACAATGCCCAATGTCCGGTCCTACAAACATCCATCGCATTTATTTACAATACACACCACACATCGAAACTAACAGTGGAAGGAGCAGAGAAGTGTGCTGGAGAAATACGAAAGTCAGGATGGTTGTGTGGGACTGGCTTAACTCCCCAGGCTTTACAGATGACTCAGTTCCCGAAACAGCAAGCTGTAGCTATTTTCGTGCAGGTGCCTTGAAAAAAATGAAGTGTGTGTTTCCATATTGAATGCAACTCCTTGGCTTTGTCTTCTGAGGACGTAAATGTGAATGTTCAGATGCTCTGCATGCACAAATGTCACAGAGGGTGCTTATTTTGGTAATGACTCCTTTAATTTAAAAATACGTCTCATGAATAAAATAATGGTAACAATTTGCATGTGTGGCTGAGGCATGCTGGGTCAGACAGGTAAGCAGGCAATGGACTTGATTCTGGGGTGGGAAGCGCCGGCAGCCACTCTCTTCCCACCCGGCCTGTGGTGATCGATTCCTCTCTCTCTGCGCTGTGGTGTGCTTTTCCAGCAGTTCCATTCCATTTCTCACAAAATGGGTTTTACCCCTTGTAGCCCCAGAATTTTTCTGTCACCTAATCAAGCCCAATAAATTCCTTCCCTGGGAGGCCTACACTTGGAAAACTCCATGCATACACTTAGAAACAAATGACAGACAAAGTAGGGTTGAGATCTGCTATCTGGTCATATGCAGGCAGAACTTTCTCATCAATAGCCATACGTCGTTCCCAGAATTGTAGAGAGTCTTCCAAGAAACTCAAAGCGTGGCTAAGACATAGTTGTGGACATCAAACTTCCTCACTCACCCAGTAATCAGTAATTGCCCCCGGTGCAAAAATGTTGCCCCGGTGCAATAAGGGTCCCCTGAATCATCCTTCGTGTACTCTGACTCTGGATTAGGAAAATGGAGGTAACAGAGCACGTACAAGCGGCGGCCAGCTCGAAACACTCAAGATCCTTCTACAGAGGAGAAGGCTTAATGCTATTCAGTTCCACACTGAGGAGTGCCCCATTATCAATTGTAATGTCGTTCAGCTACAATCCTTAATTATTTTTATGAAAATACCTCTAGATGCTAAATTCTCAAACACCTACTTTGTAGGTAATTATAATTATAGTAACTCTAGCTTCTACATAATTATAAGAATCTTAAATGGATTTATTTCTTTGAATGTTTATCTTGCTCCTCAGTATAAGCGCATCTTTCTCCACACTGATAAAAGGTTAATTACAAAATTGTCTTTTTCAGTAAGATCAATCTACACATTCTCTAGGCTAAACAATGTTTAATACTATTCTCAGGTTGACACGAGAAGCTAGCAGTCAGCATATGAGTCTATTAAATTTTATTAAAATTGTCTTCATTTTGATGTACCACGTATGGATATGTATGTGTAAAATGTATAGTTTGCATATTATTAAAATTTCTCATTGACAACATATCTGACTAAAAAAAACCCTCATCCTCAGACTGGTTAATCTTTAATAACTCTGCAATTCCCAGTTTAGTATAACAGTTTCAGGTGAAGAGACCAACTAACTATATTCTTGTCTGTATAATTGGCCTCTTGTTGTTCATTAGAGATGTTTGCACATTAGGTTTTCTTGCTTGCTGTGGAAATTGATTACTACCCCTATTTAACTTTATTATGAGCAAGATACTTGTCACATATGGAATTATTCATTGAGGTAACTCCAGTAATATGAGGAGTTACCAGAAAACCATCTCTAAAATGGGATTTCTTTTTTTTTTTTTTTTTTTTTTTTTTGCTTTTTTGGAGACAGGGTCTCACTTTGTAGTTCAGGCTGGTCCTGAGCTCACTATGGTGCCCAGGCAAGCCGCCGCGGACTCAGCAATCCTCCTGTCTCTGCCTCCCGAGTGCTGGGATTACAGGCATGAGCCACCACGCCCAGCATTATATGTGGTAACCGGGGATCGAACTCAGGTCCTTGCACTTGTAAGGCAGGCGCCGGAACCACTGAGCTAACCCTCCGGCCCTAAAATGGGATTTCTGATTTGATTTATCAAAGCTCTCTATGGCTCTCCTCTTATTCTTACTAAGCAGACTCAGAGGAAGAAGGTCCTTTTATAAGCACATACATTCTGGGAAATGAAAAGTATAACAACAGCTTTCGAATCCATACTAAAGATGCCAAGTATCTAGAGTTTATCTAGGGCAACAGTATGATAAATTATTTTTGCACTATTATAGCATACCATCGCCAATAATAGACTTTTAGTTCATCTCCTCCAAAAGACAGAAAGACAAAGAGATAAACTTTTAACAGAGAGCAATGCCTTCAAAATAAAAAGGGGAGCCAGCAGGAGTCGAGACTGTTTTGGAAATGCTCACAGGTTGTCAATTTGATCAAAAGAAAAACTGCAACAAACATTCCTGTAATCGTGAGATTCCCTCTTCCAACATCTTGAAAGTGAAAGAAGTTTGAGGTCCCTAGTTGGTAGAATTTTACCTTTTATCAGCACAAATTAAGCCCTCATCACATTAAAGATTCAGGGACCTCTGGAAAATATTGAACTGCAGTAACCTCAGGACAGCCCAGAAGGTTTAATGGGCATCGAGCAACTTTCCGCCCATCATTTTCCTGGTTCAATGATCACATGCTGAATATCGTGGAGCACCTTGAGAGCCCTTGAATGTTGACCTCCAGAATGAAGACCATCTGGTGTGAACAGAGATTTGTCCCAAATGAACAAGATGGATCTGAACTAGGTAACTTTACAGTCTTACTGAACAATAAGCGGGGATAGGTGAACATTTTTTATTGGAACATTTGATAAACCTTTGATCTCACCAAATCCTTAGTTTTAATTTCACCTCAATTGATGGAAAGCCAATTGCCCACACTCTCAATGAGACTGTTTTCTGAGCTTGAGCCAATCAAAGCATGGCAGTGGCGCCTATGGTCATCTGGTCATTGCATGCCACCCAGTGTTGCTGATGTGTCTGTGACTCGTTCTGGATTCGACAGGTCCATCCCATTAGCTCTGTGAATGGCTTGCTTGAATTAAGCCTGGGGGCAGTCTTCTCTTCATGGATTGGCTCTTGATTCTTTGTTTCTTATGACTTGGTCCTTGTTGCTTCTTTCGGCAGCCAAACTGGGAGATGGGGAGGGGAAAGTACCTGTTCTGTGAATTGTGCCACAAACATTTAGGGAAATGTGTATGATGTGTACATAGCTCTGAGGGAAATATCTCACTCAAAAGACAGACATCAGCCATGCTGGTCCTGCTTGCTGACACTTTAACATGCCCTGATGGTCAGTGCATGAAACTATCCCCCCATGGTAGGGCAGAAAGAAGCTAGAAGTGGACCAACTAGAAAAGAAACCAATGCGATGTGTTTCGCTCTGCAATTTGGTGACAATATAATTGCATTTCTAGTTATCTGGAGCCCTGTCTTCCTTCATTTTAAACATGCATTCTCTTTAAAGATCTCCTACTGCCAGGAAGGTTTGCCGTACAATCTTAGCACCAGGCTTCACAGCTATCCACGAGACCAAATGAAAGATATTCTAAGCAAAATGATTTTTTTAAAAAAAATTTAATCCTTTGTGGTTATTTTTAAGACCTCAGTGTTAATTGTCAGCATAGTATTAGAAGGTACCACGTAAAATTGCTTTTCGTGTGACAAAAATGAGAGAATATTGCGAATCTTCTTATCTCAACAGAAACCTAAATAAAACACCATGATATCAATTTTCTTGCTGTCTGCATACACATCCACATACACACACCCATATCTACGCTTTAGGGCCTGACAAGGGACTTAGAAAAGTGTCTAGGTAAATATTAGTATAAGAAAGCTAAGACTTCTCAAGTTCAGGTGTCACGAGGTACATGCAATCGCATCGTTTAAATACGATATTCACAATCTGTGAATAAAAGGCTCTATTTCAGGTAGTAATCAATTAGGATTTTTCTTAAAATGTGATAGATGTAAGTAGGCATGTCTTTGAGGTCTTGGAGTATGTGGGTTATTATTTAAATTATATGGAGATTGATGCAGATACACCTGCATAGATGAGTAGATGGATGGCTAAAGAAACGGATGAGACAGACATGGGTGAGAGGATGGGGGATGAGTGGGAAGGTGGAAAAAGAAAGGAGATAGAGTAAGAGTAAAAAAAGAAAAGGACCATCTTTCTGCCGTTTTATATTTCATTATATGTTAAGTAAGTAGAACTAAATCCTTATGTATAACGTTACGGCAAGCTGTAATGCAAAAATGAAAGGATTTAAGTTGATTTCCATTATTGCAGATTACACTCAATCTATTTTAGGATATTTTATTTTCTGGGCCCAGATGAGGTACTAGAGAATTTTGTTGTTAAAATATACTGTCAGGCTGGGGATATCGCTCAGTGCTTACCTAGCATGTATGAGACCCTAGATTCCATCCCCACTACTAACACAAAATAAAATAAAATATATAGGCAAATAATTGGACTTAACAGGATATGCTATTTTATTTGGAGTCCTTATCAAATAATATGTAATAAAAATTAAGGAGTTGTTGACAAATAGACAGGCATACTAAATTGAAGATTAAATTTAGTGTTTGGGGATTATTTTATAGAAAGTTTACTTTTAAAGAAAACTGTTGTACTTTATGGGCCTTTTGATGATTTCACCTTTTCTGCCATGTACGTTAAGCAGAAAGTTTAATGGGTGGGTAGTGCAGGACTTTTCATGAGGGTGCCCAGTGCCAGTCACACAAAAGAGGAAGTTTTTACCTTTCCTTTTATTTGAACCATGGAACCTGTTTCCGGTCCAAAGCAGTAGCAAAGCCTTGTGCCTTTTCCTGGTGAGGTGTGCAAGGAGAGATCTCAAGATCTTGTGCCAGTTTCTTAGTTAAAACAGCATTTACCAAGGCCGATTTGTGGCCTGGTGACTGCCTTTGATGGCATAATTTCTGGTTTATCAAGATAGGAGAAGAGAGCTGGGACAGTGTGCTACAGTTTGTCAGCTTCCTTTTCTGCAGAACAGCCTGTTTCCATTCCTCCCTCTCACACTGCTAAAAATAGCCTTCCATTTATAAAATAAGGTCAACAGGAAATGATAGTTTTGTTTTGTTTTTATATTCACTTTTGCTTTTCAACTTCTTATTTGGAAAAGTAAACATTGGCGACTCTATACTACACTCTGTATTTTGCCTACAGTTTCATTAGTTTTTGTAATGCCTAGGATTGCAACAATACACAGTGAGCATTGTAAAACTGGGTGATGCTGACTGTGTATTCATCTGGTATTCCTAGATGAGCAGGAACTGAGGAAATCATTCCTGGAGATGGAGGGGGTATAGAAGAGGATTTCACGGCATCTGACAACTGAGATAAGGGTCCAAGGAAAGAAGAAGCTGTTTTGAATTTAGATTCTAGACTGCTGAGTCAAAATGTGGCCATGGGCAGCAGTCTTTCTTAGGTCCCTGTTGACAGCACTTGGTTGATGTTGCTCTTATTTTTAGTTTATCTTTCCCGTTATTTTCACCCATCCTGCTTAGCTTTCCTGGTTTTGCAATTAAAACAACAACAACAGCAACAAGATTTTTGCTTTCATGCAATAGGAATGTAGCATAAATGAGTCATGAATACCTGTATTTATAGCCTCCTGTTCCCTCAGTGTCTCCTAAAAGTAGGTCCAGTTTTTTACTAGAACTCTACATTGAAAATGTATACATACATGTATATGAAATATTATTTTGTTTCCTAATTTGCTTTTTCATTTAAAGCTCACTCTCCTACCAGATTTAGTTGCTTTATTTTAGTAATTCAAAGCCCCCTCAAGAAGAAAATGTGAATCTAATTGTACTAAACAGCTTCAGGGTAACCAGAAAGTGAGGTGTTGCCGTGAAATTCTCACTACAAGGCACATATATCAGGCAAAAATAAATTTCTTAAATGAAAAGAAATATGTTATGTGACAGTGATCCTTTTAAAATGGTTGCAATTGGGCATTCTCAAAAAAAAAATTATAGGAACTAAGACAATAACATTCTCCAGACCTGCCCTGCATCCTGTTGCTGATCTTATTTGGTAATTGAGATGGCTCAGAAAAGTGATGAAAGGAAGGCAACATATAGGTCTAGATAGCAGCACCTCTGCAATTTTGAAACTCAGGATTTTAGATGCTAAACTCGAAGTGATGAGAAGGAGTAATACCGTTGCTAAAAGATCTATTTCCTCATTTTCTCAGTTTTACTTTGGACACATCATACCCACACACAGGTATTAAAGGGGAGAAAGTGCTCAAGTTTTTTTGTTTCAAGAACTAATTGCCTTTGGTCCATAATCTATAATGGCTTCCTAACAACTGTTAGGCACGATTGAATGAAGATGTAATTGAGGCAGTTGGAAAAAAAAAAAAAGAAGAAGAAGTGCCCATCCTGTAATCATCCACAGACTGGACGGACAAGGAGCTGGGGAGATATTAAGGGAAATTCCAAACCCAGTAGACCATAGCTGTCACAGCTATGTGGGTAGATACTTTTACCAGTGACAAGACAAGGTGTAACAACTCCTTCGGTCATGTCATGGCCTAATTACACACTTTCGTGTTGCAGATCATTGACTTGATAGCCCACAAAAAAGCAAATAAAACCTATCTTTTAAGTGGTGCCATCAAGGCCCTTCAGCTGTGAAGGGCTTAGAGGCAGGTGGAGAGAGTCTGATGCTTCCTGGAGGTAGGTCAGAGACATCTGATGCGAATATGCTCTTACAGGCATTTCCACTGCAAATGAAAGCCCTTGCTTGAGAGTAATAGTAGCCAGTAAAGAAGGAAAGATGCATAAAACAGACTCTTAGCTCATAAAAATTAAACCCCTTTGTTTCTTTGCCTTGTTTTATTCTTTATTGTTAATGTGTGGGTGGTTGTTTTGTTTCTGGGGGGTCACAAAGTGACCTACTATTGTTACTATCTTTTGATATAATATGGAATTTTTGCTGAAATTCCCTACTATCCCATTAAAATTACCAAAGCTATTCTGAGTCTACCTGTGAACACAAGTTAAATTTTTCCCAAGAAAAGTTGATTTCTATTTATGTGAGGCCTCCAAGTTATTTTCATATTTATGGGTGGTACAATGCACGTGAACAGTCATTTGACAGAAATAAATGGCTTATGATTTTCTACGTGGTGTGGATCACAATGATTGATTCCTCTAGAATTAGACTCTCCTCAAAACCATAGTGCATTTCATATTTAATTAACATACAAAGCATTTAGAATAGGGACTGCTCTCAGCGGGGATGGTAGTGTGATGGCTGAGTGGTAGAATTTCTATTAAGAGTAGCCAGTCAATTTTGTCACTGTTTCTAGACTCTGGTGCATCATGATGTGTGAATGTTTGGAGAGATTAATAGATTTTAAGGACTTGAACATAATCAAAGCCAAACATCCTATTCCCTTAATTACCTTAATGATTTAAATTGATATGCTTTGGCCTGAGACTATAGAAATACTCCACACTTCTGATAACCTTAATCAGTGGTTCCCACTGATCTGTTACTATCTTCTCTCTATTCTCCCTTTTCACTCTGCAGCCAGTGCTTTGGGATCCCTCAAAATCAATTCTGTTTTAAAGGAAACTCATTTAGCTAGCCTATGGCTACAGTTAATCACTTTCATTATCCCAAAGATCAATGAGTAGGGAAAGTGATTCCTATGTGTATCTTGTCACTCGTTGTCTAATAGATTTATATTAATGTAAAAATCAGATGCAAAAGTACAATCTGATTTAACATCATTAGCCTCAGTTTTCTCATCTGCTAAGTGGAGAAAGAATGTTGTACCAGTTAGAATCCAAAGAGATAAAGGTAAACTTCCTAAGCAGAAAGGTGTTCCAAATGTTATTTATCAATCACTAGGTTTCTGCCTGATGGATGATTTAGATTGTTGGCTAGACAGAGGCTATAGCAAGTCAATCAAATTCATTTAAAAATGTAAATCAGTTTTATATGAAGCAGTCTCTAAGAAACATCATAAAGATAATATCCTGGCACTCTGAGCCTTCCCAGGTCCCGGATAGTGTGTAGCTATGCCAGGAATCAAAACAGGATCTTTTTATACTCACTGTATCTACTATTTGATTTATGTAGCACTCACAATTCTTTGTTGTTGATTTACAGGATATGATTATGGGTTTAGATTTAAAACAAGGGCTCACACACAGTTGTTCCTTATTCTCTGAGATAACTAAGATAAGCTATTGGAAGTATTTGGTCTTCCACTGTATTCCTTCTAAAGAGGAAGCCATGGGTGACTGTTACCTCATTCACTGGGGTGCTGTCCAAATTCACCACACCCATCAACAGAAGGCCCTGAGATAGAGCCTGATGCTCAGCACTCAGATAATCATTGTTGTGAACATGACCTGCATCCCTAAACCATCAGAGCATCTTGTTTTGCTCTTAAGTAAAAAATGAGTTTCCTGTGGAAGCAGGTTGGATGAGTTAGAGTCATTTTAAACTCAATTTCTTTTTATCACTATTGCTTTCAAATCTTGACTTTCAGCCTACAAGTGTACAGATGAAGGAAAGGAAAGTGGGAGCTATGAGATCAAGTAGTTCCTCCTCCTCCTCCTCCTCCTCCTCATTTATCTTTCTCCTTAGATCTTTTCATGTCCATGGAACAACTCCAGCAGCCAAATACACTGGCTTCATAGCAGAAGTGCTCAGCTTTTCCAGTGTAAGCCAAGCCCCTAAGCTACCATTGCTTTAGAGTTTTGCACAATCAGTTCCTGTCATTTTTCTTAAAAAGAAAACTGTCTTCTATGAATGTACTTATATTGAAAATGGAATATTGATGCCTACTTTTTCATTAATAACTTCACGTTCTTTTCTTGTAAAGTCTACACCAAAATGTCTATAAGGGATAGATAGATTTTTATCCCTGTTTCCCAAATGAGGAAAGTGAAGCTAAGAAAGGTGCTTTTTTTTCTGGCTCATTATTACAGAATGTGTTTTCTACATTCCCTGTTATTTCTGTTTCACCTGAGCCCAGAACAGAGGTGAAGTGGAAGCTGGACTGATATTAGATGTTGACTGAACTAAAATCACACAAATGGACATTGAAAAGGTCTCCAAATCTCAGAAATGAACTTAGATTGGAATTTCCAGACTCAGAGCTTGATGGTGGAATATTCACATTAAGAACAAGTTCAGGGCCCTTGTCTCATTTTCCAATTAAACTATTTTATGTAACCAACATTAGCAAAAGGAACATGGGTCTAAATAAAATATTTTGAAATGTATTTTAGCGGAACTCCCTTTAAAAAAAAAAAAGGATCCAGGTAGGTCCTATTAGAGGTATCTATGCTTTGTTTATTTGCTTGCCTATCTATGCCTTATCTCATTCTAGAATTTTCCACTGGAACTATGTATGGTACATTACACACTAAAAAAGAATAAAAGAAAAATATGCCTACTGATCACAAGCAAGTAAGCTTCCTTTTCGAGATGACAAAACTAAAATTTAAAGGAGATTATGATCTTCCAGATAGGGAGGCCCAATGGAATTATCTGAAGTGAGTGAAGGGCTAAGTGTACAGCATCCCGCCCCTTGGCCATGGCTCATCACTCTTGACGCACCACCGGAGGCTGACTCAATGACATGAGCAAGCGATTTGGTAAAATCAAAAATAAAAATTTTGGAGCACCCTATTTTCCTGAGTCTGGTTTAATGTAGAGAAAACAATAATTCCTGGGTTCCATGTGCCCCTCCAACTTTCTAAGGTGAACAACAAGACTCAATTATTGTGAATTTCTCCTTTAGTGTTTACATGTATAAAAGGAAGCATTTTGGTAAATAGTCTAAAAATAGTAACTATAAAAATAATATATTTAAGTTTTGGAATATATCACAAATAGGATAATTATAAAATATTGACATCAGCACAACACAGCAGGATTTACATTAAATTCAGGAAACAACTTTCTCTTCCCAGCAGAGGGAGAAGATGTGGTTAGAGACACCGCTGTAAAATGAGATATAAGTGGGTTCTAAGTGCTGGTTGTAGATTAGAATCACCCAATGGTTATTTCAGGAATGCTTGAAACAGGGGAACCATGTCTAAGATTCTCACAGGCCTGGTAATTGGCATTTTAGTTCTTAAAAATCCTAGTTGAATAGTTCTGTTAAAAAATAAAAATCCTAATGGCTAGTCAGGGTTAGTATGATCGGGCCTTGTGGCTACAGATGCCTTCAGAACCTCCACAGAAAACTCTGACCTTGTCTTGCTCCTCATGGGATGTTCTGGCTCCCACCTGTCAGGCCGGAAGACTGACTTTTCAGGGATGCATGGCTACCTCTTCTCAGAAGAGTCATCAGTGTGTTAGATTCAGTATTCATAGTGCTCGATACGAGGGTCTTGTAAATAATATCAAAGTTGAGTTGTATACTAATAATGATACTAAAGAATTATGAGGTCAGAGATTAAAAAGAACCCCAGGAATTTTATAATAAAAGTGAATTTTATACTAAAAGTTAAAGTGTTGTTTGGTGGGGTGATTGCTGTCTGGCCTCCCACCAGTTGTTCCATCTAAGAGAATACACATCTAAGGAGAAGGATAAATGAAGAGGAGGAGGGACTACTTGACCTCATAGACTGCATTTTTCCTTTCTTTCACCTGTACAATTGTAGGCTGAAAGTCAAGATTTAAAAGCAATAGTAATAAAACAAGTTGAGATTAAAAAGGCTCTAACTCATCCAACCTGCTTCCATAGACTTCTATGTGATGGAAGTTCTCTATTTGACTTTACATCTGGCTTTTCACATCTCTTCCACTAGCACTAGCCTGCTTCTCTTTGAATTTGACTCTTAGAATTCAGCCATAGGCAACTTTTAGAAGAAAGAACATAACAGAAATGAGATTTAGCCTAAGAGGGAAAAAAGATGATATATGGCAGTGCACAGGACTAATCTAAAGATCTGGAGTCTAGGCGGCAGATCCATGGAAACCATCTTAAAATATAAGCAGGTCTGGGGGTATGAGATTCAAAGAGAGAGAGTAACAATTCTTTATCCCATTTAATCATCTCCAAGAGGCTAAGTTTACAATAATTTTTTCCAGCCTCAATTATATCCTCTTCAAAGAACAATCCAATTCTTCCTTTACTTTATCTTAGAGAAACTGAAGACTCACAATCTTAAGAAATGCCTTCATGGAGACATCACACCCCAGTGGTGATTTAATGTCCCTATACAAGTGCCTTTGAGCAGAACCTTTGGAAAGAAGAAAGAGCTAAGGTCTCGAACCAGGGCAAAGGAGTTCAGATTTCTCCTCTGCTTGTATAGCTTACGTACATGATAGGACTAGTTTCCCAAATGGATGCAGTAAGCAAGATTGTAGTAAAAACTAAGTGAATTGATACATAGGTATGGTATTGAACAACTTCTCATCATGGGCCAATACGTGATGCATATTTATGAGTAGCTTTTGGAAAGACCAATTCCAAGAGTCAAGACAGACATAGTTTTCCCCTTTGGGCTCAGTAATTTATGATTTCATTATTTTTTGTAAAATTAGTAATGACTCTTTCTCCCATAGAGCCTTCCCCTATCAAATAATCTTCCTGGGAAAGGTGACCTTTGAAATTAAAAAGGAAATGAATTAGTAAATCTCTCAGAAGGGTTTCCCAGACTTCTCCAAAGTAGGAAATAATCTGAGTTATCCATTCTTCATAGAGCCACTGCTCCATTGAACACAATGAGTGTCTGTAGAGCTGGTTGGTAGTAAGGCCTGGGATCTTGTTCAACGGGTAAATTGGCATGCCTTGTTCACAGATATTCTGAGTCAAGTGTTTAGAGTCAAAATTTAGGGGCTGATATTTGGAAAGCATTGTAAGTAAATCTTATCTACAAAGATATTTGAGAAATTCCAGAGTAGAAAGAACATGCAAAGGAATTCTGGGTGAAAGAATTGGGTAGAGTTCGTGCAAACACAGAAGCCTAGAGCCCCAGCAAAGACAACCTTAAATAAGTCCACAAGAGACAATAAAAAGAAGGAAAAGGTAAAGAATAAAATATGAGGAATGGGACTTAATAGGGACCACACACCAGCTTCCCTTCCAAATGATATTTAAAGCCAGTTCCCTTGGAATCTGTGCAGAAAGCTTTCCCCAACTGAGCATCTTTGTTTCTGCAGTGGCACCCTCCTGCAGCCTATGTTGCAAAAGGAAGCAAAAGTTGCAAGAGATTCAAGGACCCCACACGTTTCCCACTCAGCATCTGTAGCACTACCTTTCAGATTTGCACATTTTTGAGCCACCTTTAGAACCTCATTCAGACCCTAACCCAAAACAGTCGACTGGAAAACACAGGAGAAGGATCTCATGCTTAGCACTTTCTTACTCTCTTTCTATGAATGGAAGAGGCAACCAAAGTGAAAACCACTGCTAGTCAAGTAATTCTCAAACTTAGCTGTGCCTGAGAATTATTGGGAATTATTAGAAACTGCCAAGGCCTGAGATCCATTCACAGACTCTCCTTCAATCAGATGTCACCTGCCCACCAGAAATGTTAGGAGTGTTCCAGGTCCTCGCGTATGCAACCAGGTTTGAGGCCTATAGATCCAGACTGTATCATCCCACACCTAGTTTGCTGGAAATCAGGCGCATTCTGTCTAAATCCTTGGATCTGTATTGAGAAGGAAGAGAGGCTAGAGTCAATGTAAAGACACAGATGGGGGTTCCAGTTTCTTTGTCTTCCTGAGAGGCAGCCCCATAGCCAGAGAACATCATCTACATTGCTGTGGTCACTTAGCTTTTCTTTAACCTTTTTGAAGATAGTTATACCATTAGGCTTTAATCTTATCTTTCTGACCACTCACAATAGATGGTTTCGTGGAAGGGATCATAGGTAAACCACTTAGGGTCAAGGTAAATAGATCCTTTGTCTCAAGTACTGATGAAGGGAACGAAAGCAGATAAAATGGCTGCAGTGTCCCTAAACTACATACACATGCATACCTAAGTAGCAGCATGACGCCTACCCTTTCTAACTACCAGAATGCCGGCCCATCACGTAGGGCACTCCCCTCCACTCTCCTCTTTGGCAGGTATTTCCTATTAACCATTCTTAATTATCAATTGGTGCCACATAAGTTAGAAGTTGGGACGGTCTCCCAGACTGACCTCATGGGATTACTGGACTCCATTGAAATTTAATTTTCTGACACTTCATAGTGATCTTCCTGGAATGAAGATTTGTGTGGCTATTAAAATAAAAAATAGTACAGAACATATTTTTGTAACACAGTTGTAACTTTTTAGTATTCCTGAAGAGCCCATGGAGTGATATTTTTAGTATTAGTACTGGTGCTTACGCTTTGAGATAGATTTGACTTTGTGATTAGAAGTTGTTTGAGGAGAGTGAATTATGAAAGGGGACATAATTCATTTTGTTAAAAAAAAAAAAAAACTTCTTCAGAAACCATAAAGATACTTTGGGAGAGTCCTAATTACTTGCTAAGGTAGGAGAACTGTTGAACCCAGGAATTCAAGGCCAGACTGTCTGGCCAAATAATGAGATCCTGTCTCAATAACATAAGTTGAACATAAAGAAAAAATGAAAATACATAGGTTACCAAAAGGGGAGGAAAAAAAGAGGGACAGAGGAAAGGAGAAAGGGAGGAAGGAAGGAAATTGGAAGATGGAAAGATATGGATGGCTAAATGTGGTGCTTTTTGGAATTAACCACATAGTGTCAAGAATGCTATGATGAAGAATACCATCATGCTCTACAAATCTGGAATATCAAAAGCTCTGATCTCTCTATAACAATACTTGCAGGATTTTTGGGGTCAGGCTTTCACTCAATAACTATTTTACATCAGTCTCAATTACCTAGAAATGGCTTTGCTCTGCCCTGGACCTGGTCAGCTCTTCAGGGATCCTAGACACAGAACCCTAACCAGAAGTATTTTCTAAACTAAGGAGGTAGAATTCGAATAGCTGCTTAACTAGTCCCACCTCCTCAAAGAGCCTGCTACTTTGCATAAACCAGGCTGCCCAGTCCAGTTATGGTTATGAGTGTTCCTCTTAGTGTTCTGTAAACAGAAGCCCCCTTAGTGCTTGCTGGGTTATGCTAGAGAATAACATACCTGTAGTGTTAAGGAGGCCTGTGTCCTACTGTCCCTTAAGTAAGTCAAAGATGGGTAAGTCAAAATGAACATTCAATTCAAGTATCTCTTTCCTTTTCGGGGATAATAATTTTATTGCTCCTCAAAACTAGGGAGTCTGAAATCAGATAGTCTTAGGTTCAAAAAGTTTTTGTCAGAACAAAAAGCAAAAATCTAATGACATTGACTTGAAGAGAGGTAATAAAAGTGAATAGAGTTTTCACTTTTGTTATGTGGAAGAAATACTATTCTCAGAGCATGTAATATTTTTTTAAATTTTATTGGTGTAGAAACACTTAGATTTTTCAATGAAATGTAAAACTCAAGGAAATGTTTAAATAGCTTTATTTATATTCCAAGATGTACCTCTTGCAACAGTAAAATTTCCTTAAGATGTTTTAATAAATGTTCTGTCTTTGGAGACTTTTTGGAACATGTGCACCAAACCAATCCTGCTAAAACAAATGAAAAATAAGCATTTATTTTGGTTCTCTATCCCTGTGCACAGTAAAATGTAACAAATGAGAACCAAGCGCCTCTCTGCTGATAATTTTGAAGCATTTAAGACCCTAGTCAATCTCACTACTGGGCCATTACAATCTGCCTAGGATAAATATTCTCATTCCTAGGGAAATAAACACTACTTCAGAATTATAGCACTGTACCTTCTGGAAGATCACAATTGGAAACATCTTAATACAGTCTTACCATCTTCCTGGATTTACTAAATCAAAGTAAAATAGTATTTTTCCATTTATATTTTCTTTCCAGTATTGCGCTAATAAAAATAACTTACCTTTGATTTCAACTGATGAGTTCTCTCACCTTATTTTCATAGCAAGCCTAGTTTGGGGAGGAGGAAATTATTATCCATCACCTCACACCATGTAACATTCTTTTCTGGAATGACAGCATTTTTTTCTTTCCTTTTTGAAATAAATTTGGATATTATACCACAATAATGAAGTCTGGAATTGGGTGGTAACCCCACTCAGATCTAACATACTCTTTTTTTTTATTAGATAGTCTGTATTTTTTAAATTGCAATCTTTTATTATTAAAAATTCATGTAAGCACAGTTTGAAATGCTCTGGCATTAGCATCCTATCCTGGCATGATGTTTTGGTAACACACAGTATTAATATTCTGATGTACCAGCTTGTACATGGTCCATATTCTGACATGCCCATGATTTCGTGTAAGAGGCCCCTGCATGCCTGTTTCCTGATCTTTCCAAACTCTCTGAGTCCAAGGTACATCAGCACATTTCCTTGCAACCTCCATTCAAATGCAACACCCTTCCCTCCCCTCATCTGTACACATCCAACCTATTGGCAGAGAGCACATTTCCCCCTGAGCAAGCAGTATTGTGAATTTTATCTTCTCTTCCAGAAATCAGTTCGTCTTCGTTGCAGCAGATGAAATTTCTTGTAACACCTCCGCAGGTAACAAACATTGCTACTTCTTGATGCATCCACCCAAGTCTCAGTATCCTTTTTTTCCCTCCTCACATGCTGCAGTTGGTCACTCTAGATGGTTTAGATTAAAGAGAGACAGAGAGAGAGAGAAAGGGCCTCCACCCTTGGAGTATAGCTGGATCCTTTAGGCATTGACATATAAAAGGGAGCATTTTGCTAACTTTGATGTTTTTGTTCTTGACTGTAATAATTCAGAGTCCATAAGAATGAGACTATGTCGTGTGAATCCACAATAAAATCTCCTAGAATAATGAGTATTCTTATGATAAAATACTAATCAGAGCAGATTAAGGACACAGACGTGTAGATTCCATATTTTTGATGTATTTTATCTGGATTCACAGAGATTGAAATTTGAATTATTTGGGCTCTTTATAGAATATTATAGGTCCTAAAAGACTGTATTTATAAAGCCAGAGGCCTAAGGAAATATAATTATCTCTGTCTTATAAAAGGGGATCTTCATTGTATTAGCTGAAGTTCCTCTATTTCCTTTCCTTTAAAATGTATCTCAATTAGCAGGATGTAGACAAAGTTTCTATTGGTTTTGAAATCAGGACATTGGCAAATGGAAACTACAAAGTTGCATGGTATGTCCATGAAAATAATGCCTTTTTGCTTTGATGTGGTTCAGAAGAATTAAATTTGGGCCCTCCTTAGCATGGAATTACTTGATTAAATACCAGGATAGGTGAGTGCCTAAACTAATGACAGATTTCTTATTTGTTTTCCGTTCCTTTTCCTTTGTTTTGCTTTAAGGCCTAAATTACAACCAGACTATTTACTAAGAAAGCTTGCCAATGTGTTGCTTTCGGCCAACGAGGGAGCACATAATGGCTTGCCCATACACAGCTGAGTGTACCATGGCCTTCAAAAGCATACATTAAACTCAACTTTACAAACAGACACTCATCTGGACTTATTTGCTAATACTTCACTCCTTTTTTTCAAGTCTTTGGTGAGAATGAAGGAAGGAAGGGAACGGGCTGAAGCCTATTCCTGGCCCTTTCCAGCCCTTAAGGCAGCCTCCCCACCCTGACTCTGCATCTGTTTCATTTAGACAGCCTCAGTATTTTTAATGGTTTAAAATCTTGTGATCTCAAGAGGTATGCATGCTCATTTTTTAAGGCAACTGCTTGTTCTTTTGGTATAAAACCTCTTTGATAATGACCCTACTATCTCTGCTCCATAATCCTCAGCCTCAAATATCTTTCCTTCTTCTAGTGAAAAGTGGTGCCATTCTTAACACCCTACTAATACCTAAAAGCAGAAAATCAATTGTTAATTGCATTGCTTGGAGTGGCTGGGGAATATCTCTTGGATACAAGAATAGTCCAATGTCTGCGGAACCTTAAGATCATGAAATGCAGCCCAAAAAGAGATACTCAGGATGGGAATAAGGAGGGTTGGTTTATGAAATTAATAGGTGTCATTTGTGAATATGTTCATGTTCCATAGTCTTCTACCCTTCCTGTTAAAACCCATGCATGTTCCAGTGTGTCTTAGGCTATGTCTAGACATCGTAGATCAAACATTGAAAAGTTACATTAAAGACACATATTGATTTCACCCCATGATTGAAGAAAACCTGCTATGTAAATGAGTATTCCACATACAATAGTACACTAAAATGCAACAGACCATGAAAATTTGCTTGAGTATGATGATTATTTCAACCAACTTTATCTAATTTAGAATGCCTGCTCAGTAAATTCTTAATGAATTACTATTGATCACATTTCAAATTGAGAGAGAAACCCCTGTTCCTTTGATGTCCATATTACTGAGATGTTGTGTACTTCATAAGGCTTTACTGGAACTCTGAATTTTGAATCAAGCATGTAAAAGAAGACTCCCATATCAATCAAATGTCAGATTATCTTTCAGCCAGCTCACCCTCCTTATAGCCACAGTGAGAAATCAGAACTCCAATGAAATCAATATTTCCCAGAGCAGGAGTTGCCAGCCTGGGGCCATGGACTGATGCTATTCCAGAATCTGTTAGGCACAAGGCCACAGGGCAGAAGGTGAGGAGCTGCCAGACAATACTTTGTCTGTATTGACTCCTGCTCTCCATTCTTCTGTTCCTACCTGAGTTCTGCCTCTTGTCTGAACAATAGCATTCAGTTCTCATAGGAGAATAACCATGACGTGAACTGTGTATGGTGGGGATATAAGTTGCATGCTTCTTTGGATCATCCCTAAACCACCTCCTCCTTTCCATCCATTGAAAATCTTCTGCCACAGACCCAGTCCTTCCTACCCAAAAGGTTGGGGACCACTGCTCTAGGCCAATCTTCCCTATGTGTGAGGAAAAACCAGCTTCTAGGCCAGTCTTCCCTATGTGCGAGGAAAGACCAGCAGACCCGCATTCTACTCAGCACAACTGTCAGGTCTATTGGATATTGGTATCTACTAGGTATTTGGAGTTCACCAGACACAAATTTCTGCTCTTAAGTGCAGAAGGAAGTCAGCAAGATGCCTAAAACTCAGCTTATAGGGCTTGATGGATTTTATAAATGAATTTTTTATAAAGATGTGCTCTTCTGACAGTGTTGCCAGTGACAGAGAGATGACCAGACACAGTAGTGCATGTGGCTTAGGGCAATGATGATATAAGATGGACATCATTACATGAGGGAACAACACTTCAGGATTTTTCTTTAAGTTCCCCAAGGCAGTAGGACAATTTTTACTGGAGTCTTTCGCAAAAGATATCAAAATGTACGTTCTGCTTCTGCCACCAATGTGGAATACATGTTTCTCTGAGAAACAGCTGCACTCCATGAGACTGTCTTGACAAGACCATTGATTTTCTTGGTGGTTTCAGTAGTGGTACTAGTTACCTTTCTTTTATTTCGTTTGGCTTGTTTTCCAAGAGCATCACTGGAAACTTGTAACAAACAGAAAGAACAACACCAACTGCACACACTTGAAAAGTCTCTTGTTCTGTAACATCAGGACCCTATGTTGAGTGGATCCCATAAAAGATCACAAAAGGGGGGAAAGGATTTTCCCTCCTTCATAGATTACAGGACTCCTGGCCTTTATAATTTATCAGAAGATTTCCAGGTTGGGTTGGTGAATGGAGTCATAGACAATGAGTCTTGTATGAGAGTAGAAGTCCAAAACAAAGTGCTTATTTTGATGTGTGGCTGGATATTTACTTGAGTTCATTAGTATCTACTAGGCTTGAATAGGAACTCGGAAGTCACAGAATTAAATGAGTCAGGAGATGCCTTATAAACAGAAATTTGCTTGCTAGGGCAGAACAGATTTCAAGCCATAGAGATGAGAAAACACATGATACAATTATATATGAAGTTGTATAATGGCTAATGAAGCCAAAAGTAGGGGCAGGGATAGAACATAAGTTGCCCTGCAACTTTCAGAGATTGAAGAAGGTCTCTCCAAAAGGCTGACATTTGAACAGAGACCAAGCAAAGGAAAGGCGTGATCCAGGTAGATAACTGTGGGAGGCAGAGTACTTCACGGGGAACAAGACTTGGGGTTAAGACTTGCTTGTGGCTTCCAAGAGTATGTCATCCATTGGAGCCAGAGCACACAAATGCATATTATAGAGATGGTACCAGGGAGGTAAGCAGGTGTCTAACTATTTTAGGATTTGGAAGTCATGAAAATATGTAGCATTTTACTTTTAGTGCAGTGGCAAGGCACTGGCGTGTTGGTTTGGATTTGATCTGTTCTTTTAAGAAGATCATCGCACTGCTTTGTGGAGACCTGAATGCAGAAGGCTAGAGAAGAGGAAAGGATGCTGAGCAGGAGGTTCTTGCCACCATCCAGAGAAGGGCAGTGACATCCTGGGAGAGCATAATAGTAGTAGGGCTCATGACACAATTGTCTTTGAGCCACATGTCAATAGGAGAACAGATTCAATGTCTGTGTTGTCCAGTCTGTGCTAAATCTCCATGCTGCCCTCTTATGCAAGCACTGATCACTTATTTCCTGGAGTGCCAAGATGTGTAGCAGCTATAGGAAACAAATCCTTTAGCCCTGCAATGATTGTTCTTTGTTAGGGACTTTGCTGAATTCTTCAGAGTGTAACAGCTCATTTTTATTCCTTGAGTGAGTACATGCTAAAAACCTACATGCTAAAAACCATGATCAATCCTGTGTGGATGTGTCTATGTATGTTATACATGTAGGCACACTTGCATAAAAAATTTAGCTCAAAAGTAAGCAGAGGTGATTATTCCCCTCATCCTTATTTTAGAGACTGAAAGTAGAAGAAATGTTTGGGCCCAGAAGTGTTTGGGGACTTTTCCACAGTCACACTGGGGTCCATGGGAAGCCAGAATGTGCCTCAGTAAGTCACGCCATCCCTTCGGCCTCATTTTACCCTGAGCATGGAACACTGACTTTCTGCTTAGAAAGCTAACATTTGCCAGTTGGAGGGTATCATTTAAATTATGTGGGAAGCCAGGCACACAGGACAGCTCTTGACTGGTTGTTCCAGGGGGTGTTTCTCTAACCGAATCCATCCCCAGTTTGGCAGCAGGTATCTGCGTAGTGTCCCATGGTGCACCCAGCACTGGCCTAGGTGTAAAGATGAAGTGACCAAGGAATCAAGAGCTGGGTCAGGGAGATGTTTCACTTCAGGAAGACAGAGGGCGAAACAGGCAAAGTGTGTTCTGGTCCCTACACCAAACACTTTTTATTTTTACTGGAAATCAACAGAATAAACTATTACTTCCTGAAAATTACCAGACAGTTTAAACATGGTTGGCTTTGCCACAGAGTCCAAGGCAGAAGGCTCCCTGCTTCTCCCTGCCCAGTGTGGATACGTGTGTCTGTGTGCCTGTGGGCAAAAGGCATCTGTGACACCCTCCAGCAGCAAGGCTGTCCCCTTCAACGCATCAAGCCCATTGTGGCGGCATGAGATGCCAACCTGAGGACATAGCCCCCAGCTCCCAAGGAATCTGAGACCCAGCCACATGGGGCAAGGGTGGGGCCTTTGCAAAAGCCCCGGTCAAAGCAACACATGTGAGAGGCTGTGGAAACTTTGAGTCAGGTCACTGTTCCATTTACTAAGGAATCAGTAGAAGCCACATCCTTGCCAGTACAGGGCCACAAGGGAGTGGGACTGCCACTTCCATCCTTCAGTTCTCCCTTTGTACAAATATCCATGCACATGCGTGCATGCCTGCATGTATGTGTGCACGTGCATGCACGCGCACACACACACTCACACACCAAGGCAACTGAAGTAAAACTTCAGAGACCATTTTGAAGAAATGCCCAAATTGGCCCTCCCTCTAATTGATCCTACAGCCAGCTTCCTTTAATTGTCTTCCTTACATTTGTGTGATTTGATTATTCAGCAAAGTTGTCGTGCAGCAAATTGATCTGTGGTTAATTAGTCTGTTTCCAATATGGTGCGCTGTGTATAATCCAAGATGTTCAGGTGCTAAGGAAGCACATAAGCCAAAAAACTCACTAAAAATAATAACTGTTTGTCGCAAGCTGACTGTGTGAGGTATTGCTCTGAGCTTGTTACGTGCAATAAACACAAAATGTCCTTATCAGTTTACTTGTGAAAAGGAGGGTGTCTAGAGAGTTCTTCATCGGCTAGGGAAGAATGTTATATCCCTGCATTTAAACGAAAGAACAGTAGTTCTCAAACACTCTCAAGTGATAGCATGGGGAATTCCTAGAAAACCTAGGAAGTAAGCTGTGCTCTCATCTCCCAATGCCTTTAAAATCCTTATTCCTGAATCTGGACAGGGAGGCAAATGTTCTGTAGGAGAGTGGTTCTGGCCACACTTTGAGAAGCCGTAGCTAGTCTGTCAGGGACCTTTGCTAATCAGTATTTCAGGACAGCGTGTGCTATTTCCTAGAGGTGTCTTCTGTAGCTTGGTGACCTCTGATCACATGAAGCTGCTGAGTTTTGGTGCGTGGCTGGTCCTCCCTGACACGAGTTGGAAGTAGAAAATACTGGGTTTCAAAAACTCAGCACTAAACGCTAGGCAAAAAAAAATTCATTAGCAATAATCGTGCATGTATTACACATTGAAATGATGAGTTTGAATCTGTCAGGATAAAAATGTAAGAGTGAACTTTATGTTTCTTTTTCTTTTAAAAATGTAGCTACTGTTTAAAGTTGACAGTGACATAGAAGCTCATATTTGTAGCCTCCTAGGTTCTATTTCCTTAAGGCAGGACAGTTCTAGAGCCACATTTTTCCATTGGCAGTATGTTCTAACTTTGTTTTAATTTTGCCTCAGAGTGAGAGTTCTGTGTCTGTGGGTATGTGTGTGTGTGTGGGAGGGGTGTTGTCGGATGTTCCTGAGTGTTTACCTTGCTTGCTTACTTCTTCTCCAGATCTTAGATCTGCATGGTGGGATTCCAGGTACACAGCAGATAAGTGCACATGCAGAGGTGAGGGCAGAAGCTATAATATTGTCATGTTTCAAATTAAAACCTGACATTTGTTGGGAAATAACTAGCTGGTAAATAGTAACCCTCATCTCACCCTCAGCACTACCTTCTTGTACAGTTAAGCCACCACCATCATCATCTCTGTTTGTGGGCCCAGCAACTGACTTAGAGAAGACCTTCCAAAGATTATTTAGCAAAGAAGTAGCAGAAGTAGATTTGACCCCAGGAATTCTGATCTAGGTGAAGCCTTTACTACTGTTCAACCCTGCTCCTCTCCAGGGATATGAAAGATTTCATAAAAGATACAAATACCTTTTTGATTCCCCCTGTGAGTTAAATTTCAGCTAGGGCGCCATAGTGATTTCAAAGCATGATGGGAAATTTCTAGTGATTTTCATAGAGCTGTAGGTGACACGGAGAAAATGAAATGAGTTATCTAAGAGAGACAGCCTTATGCTCTGTCTTAAAGAAAGTTTAGCTAATGCTCCTTTATTGGAGGAAGCTTTAGACGGATGAACTGCCTGGCCATGAGTAGAATCATTGTGCCTTGCGAAGGCTCAGGAGTTGACTCTGCTCCATTCTGATGCACCCAGAATCAAAGCTCCTACCTCAGACCTTTTTATTGAGATGCAGAGTAGAAAGAAGTAATGAACTTCTCTGAGCAGATGCAGAAAGAATAATGTCCTCTGATTTGTCACAGGGTTCATGGTTGGAAGCTTTTGGATTCTGCAGGTGTTAGATATGTGTGTGTGTGTGTGTATGTTTATGTACACACAGTTATGTGTGGCCAGTACCCATGTACAGAAATACACACTGTGACTTTCCCTATAGAAGTTCAAGAGCTCAAATATTTCCCCTCCTTTTTCTGGGATGGAAATAAACCCAAACTAAGAAGTGAGCAACAACAGAATTCAGAAGTGTTAGAGGTATGAGATGTGAGTGGAGAGTGTCTTCCACTTGTACTTGTGTGTATCTTAGAGATTCTGGTCTCAACTGAGAGCCGTTTGCTAGATGTTTCAAGTTGTGAGATGTTTTGGTTCATCGAACCTATGTATCTTGAGAAGCTTTTAGAATATGAGGGCTTGTTCACCCTCGTGCTATATAAATGTGTAAGCCATTAAAAACCAGAAGGCTGTCATAGCTACAGAGGGATATGTCCCTAAGACCAACGCACCTGCTGAGATCTGAGGCCTAAATCTTCACTGACGCTCCATGAAGAAGAGAACAAGAACATTTCTTAGCTAACCCATTGCTCCAAATTCTTCTATGATGCACCGAGGTTTCTCATCTTCATACATTTAGGAGGGTCTCTGCCCCATTCCAGCAAACCAAGGTGTGTGCCTGAGGGTTCTGAGAATTCTCTTAAGTCTTCTTGTTGGGATGAAGTGGTCAATTAGCAGTAGTTTCTCGGCGTGGTAGAAGATTAAGCATTATCCTTAGAAGATGTGATTGAAAGCTAGGCCATTATTTTCCCCAGTATCTCATCAAACGTGCACATGCAAAGCCTGAAAGGACTGAAGTCTAAGATTTAAAAACTTGCGGTTTCCATCCTGAGCCTCCTGGGTTGTGGGGGAGATGTTTATTTGCATGAGAGTAAGCATATTTCAGAAATATCCCAGGACATTCCAAATCAGGAATGTTAAACATTTTCTGTAGACTCATATATTCTGAACTACACTTCTCACCCTTTTCAGTGAGGTTATTTTCCCCTATATTCTGAGTTCAGAAAAATCTCCTAAGCAAAGGGAATCTATTAGAAGAGCTGGTCTAGACGTGTACTCCCAAGGCATCCTCTCTAGCTGGCAGAGAGCCACGGCTCACCAGGGAATTAATTATACCAGCTACATGTAACCAAAGAGTTTTCTTCAAAGTTATTTGGTGCTCACTTGGAAAGGTCTTCAACACCCAAAAGCAGGGGGTGATGTGATAGGATGACTATTGGATGAGCATCAGTTCTTCTTGGGTATGAGTTGGCATCTGCCATCTCCACTCCCACTGGGTGCCGAACAGTCTCAAGCTTGGTGGGCCACACATCCTTTCAGGGGGCCCAGACGTCAAGACCCAGATGTCAGCTGACCCTCCAGCAAAGTGAAAGAGACTATACCCATCCCCCTTGTTAAGCCTGAGCTTCATAAATAGCTGCAGGCTAGAAGCACTCACCCAGGTTACCCTGTGCAGTATGTGATTTGCACGCGTTCATTTTCCAAAGCACTTTATAGACTGTGGCCTAGATGTAAAAAGGGTGGCCCTGTAAGTACAGAAGCTGAGAAACATTCACAGATCCTCGGCCAGGCAAGTAAGCCTCTCTGAGCTTCTCTCTATGAGGGAGAGACACCAGCTTGTGAGTCTTCTTGACAGATTATGTGTAGTGTCTATGCCAACTTGTGAATTTCATCTGTGGGGGGATTGTGCTTTGCCATCTTTCTGCCCCACAAGGGTTCCTCCAGCTATCTCTGAGGCTGGAGACATAGTGAGATAATGTTAAGCAATAAACAGTCCATTAGTAGAAATACATACCGTGAAGTCAATTATAATGTTGGCATTTTGCCCTTGTGAAAAATCATATGACTATTAAAATCCCTGGTGGAAGCTACCAACACCAGTCTGTTGTGTTTCATCAGAATCCACCTTGTCCACCAGATCTGCCAAACATTAATAAGTAATACTTACATTTTTCATTAGCATTGACACTGCCCTTTAACAAACATTAGTTCATATTTCCCGGTCAGCAGGAAGCAGCTTGTTCCTTTAACACCAGTTTTACTTTAAGTTAAAGTATAGCAATTTCACCTACCTCTGTAACTGATAAATCAGATAGATCTTGATCCCCCCAGAGCATCTATAGTTTGATGGCCAGAACTCCATGTGGTCATATTAGAATAGAAACTTCCAGCTACCTGTGAGATCAAAAGATTGGGTTTGATGTAAGAAACTCGTTGGTGAAATTCCACATAAGAAACCTGCCACCGTGATCTCCTGTATTTATGGATAGTTTCAAAATGTGTCTGGCTTGTTGTCAACCACTCTATCTGGGAATCTGGCAGGAGACTCATGGAACAGTACTGTTTTAGAAGGGGGAAACACGAGACCCAGGGAGAGAAATTTTTCTAAGCTTGAGGAACAATGACTTCCAAAGGCAGGACCTTAATCTGGATCTTCTTTCCTCTAGTCCTTGGTTCTTTCTGGGACCTCAGGGTGCCTCCCAGTTTTAATTTGTCAGTAAGGTCAACAAAGATGAGCTTTCATCATGGTTGAAAGCTGTGCTGAACTGGCCAGCAAAGCAATTTCATTTCTTTGTTTGTTCAGTTTTTCCCTAAAGAGTTTTGATGAGTTTTATGGCAAGTTGGCCAGTGTTTTGCAAACTCTCAGAGGTAATGTAAAATTATACACTCTGTATTTCCAGAGTCCCCAGAAACTATTTTTTCTGAGTATCTTGAAGGGCTTATAATGTCTGGGAGCAGCAGATTTAGACCCAGCAGAGAGCCCTGTTTTACTCCTGGGCAGATCTACTGATAGACCCTCCTCTTAGGATTGTGTTTTAGGATCAAGTGTATTCCTGGGCTGGCTTCTCCCTCCTTCATCCTTACTCTTACAGCTTCTGCTCATTCAGCAACATCATCATGGCCCCTTTCCACCTGCACTGAGTGCTTGACACAATACACATAGCTCCGTCCTCAGAGGTAACTCATACCTGAAGGAAAACAGTAAATACTCAGGTAGAGAGGTGGATTAGCAAAATGATTAGGGATTTGCTATGTGATGTGAAAAGTGAGATGAGATTGAAAATTATCCTTCACAAGGGTTCCAAGGAAAGCGGCCTCTCTCTAGGGAGTTGACATTTATTTTGAGATAAAGGATGCAAAGAAGCAGTGCAGGGATTGAATGAGAACCAAGGGTCAAAGTCCGTATCTGTTCAAGAACTATGGAGAGGCCAATGTGCCCAGGCACCATCACTGAGAAGAAGAGGGGAGTAAATAAGGACTGAAAGAGGGACAGGGAAAATCACACGAGGCTGGGTGCCATCCTAGGACCAACAGAACACCACTGAAGGCTTTTAAACAGAGGAGGGCTAGGATGAGATTTATGAAGATTTATAATTAGAAAAATAGCTGAACATGTGCGTAGATGGACCAGTAGGTGATAGAAATGAGAAATTTGATAGATTTAAATTTCTTGTGGTTTGAAGGGACAAGAGTTGGACAAAAGTCATTGAGTTGATTTTGAGGCACCATGTGTTAGGGTACCAAGGGTGTGCATGCAGTGCCGTAGACACCTTCACAGTCACACCTAAAATTTCTGGTATGGACACAGAGGTCTCCAGATCTGACTCACACTGTGTGCCTTGGCCAGAGTGGGGTAGTGTGGTGGATGATGCCCCATAGTTCGGGTGGCACCGTGGCGGCAGTCATGAGATTTTTTTTTTCCTTACTCCTCTTAAGATCCTGGGAAGTGCTTGTCTCCGTGAACTGTGCTTACCCAGCACTGAGGATATCAGCCTGCTTATTTCCCTGGCATAGCTGCTTTAAAAGTAGTCCTGGAGTCCAGATCTTCCCTAATAACCTTGTGTCTCAATTGTAGTGACACACAAGGGCGTGTTTGGAAATTAGCATTTGAAAAGAAGCTTCCTTGCTTTCAGTTTGAGCTGACATGGTCCCTTTTCCTCTGTGGAAATGAAATTTATTAATCATAATAAAACCATCGGATTCTGAAGGTAGAGGTCACCCCGAGGAGAAAAGGAGCCCGCTCATTTGTGAGGAATAGTTCAGTGCTGCTGTATTTTCTTCTCCTTGGAAGAGAATACTGCCAAATTATTACCTTGGGTTTTCTGCAGAGGTTGAAACTGTGCCCAGTGTTAGAGCCTGAAAAGGATTTACCGTTAAAGAATGCAGTCAGGAGAAGTGGGATCTAGATTTTCAGTAAATGCATTCAGGCGGCCAATAACGTGTCGCCCAAGGAGAACATTTTTACAATATTAAAGCCATTCCCTAGATTTTTTAAAAAATGTCATTATCCCAGATTTTTATCTACACATTCATTTTGTAGGAATGCTCTGCTGTAGTGTTGCTTAATAAATTCCTAAGGGTTTTCAGTGTGCCTGTGTAGTTTACATCGTGTTCATGTAACCAACTTTGCTGGATGAAAAGTGCATCAAAACCAGTCTTATTAACAAGTTTTCATGCAGACCAACAACAGAGTATTTCTCATCAACTGAGGATCATTGCTAAAGTTATGAGTCATTTCATTTTATTCCTCTGTGTAGCACCTTTCGGTCTAATGGGTCAAGGCCCCAGGCTGCATGTGACCTCCATGAATATATGATTTCTTCAGGAAATGTCAGCCTTCATTTTCACACATCCTTTGCTTAAGCCTTGGGTCTACTCTCCTCACAGATAGAAGGGGAGGTTTCCATGAAAGGCTATCTACATGAGCAAAAGAATCCAAGCATATTCCAACAGATGGAATGGACACAAAGAGCTGAGCATCAGCATAGCCTAATACAAGCTTTGTGTGATCCATCTGTCCCCCTCTGGGTTATAACTTGGAATCTGAGATTGGGAAGTCCCTTCACCCAGCTTCTGCCACTTGCTGATGGCCCATAATGTGGGCAACCAAGACAGCCCCTTCCCCTGTCTGCTTACCCAGGAGAGAGGGGGCAAACACACTATAAAGGCAGTACCGAAACCTGGACCTCTTTTCCCAGCACTTGGCTCTTCCCAAGGCTTTAGGTTACCTCCTGATTTCAATTAACTATGAGACAGAAAGTGAACAGGGGAAAGGGAAGGAGGGGAAGGACAAAGCAGACACAAATTGAACTTTAAACGCTCAGAGGCAAACTCAAGGTTTATACTAGAGACTCAACATTTCTTCTTGACTTGTTCTCTCATTGTAAGTAGCCAAAAGATGAAACCCCACAGACAGCCCATTCTGAGGCAGATGTTTCCGTCTCTCGGGGTCTGTGAGTACTGAATGCCAATGGAACATACTTTAGCTACTCCTTCAATAAATACTCTCTCAAGGGAGGCAGGTGAACCCCAAAAAGTGATGAGTATGTGACACTGGGAAATAAACAAGGTGTCTGAGAGATTTATAGATCAGCTTCCATTCTGCCTGACTGTATGACCCAGAAGAAATAACATAAACTGAACGCGGTTTTCTGATCTGTTACCAGATAGTTGGTAGACACCTCGTGTATCTGGTTACCATTTTTTCCTCATTTTTATTCCAAAGCCTATTCTGGAATCCGTAACAGTTGAGGGAGAAAGTTGGTAAAAATGGGAAAAGTTGAGGAAACAGTATTAAAACACATTGTTACAAAGGTCTGCCTTCCACACATCTGGTCAAAGATGGATGAAACAGAAGTTCTGGGGTGCTAACACCAGAATCCAAGGAGACCCCCATTCTTGAAGAAGGGGTAGCATCGACCTTTCAAGGGTTCTCCCACTCAGATGAATCTGCTCTTTTCACGGGGTTGGACAACGACTACAAAGACAGGTTCACTTTGCCCTTTCTATTTCCCCCTCCCTCATGTACTTCACGATAGCTAAGTCAAAAGAAAAGACAGCCTTCTTTAGATCTACCCTCTGGGGTTCTGAGCTTTCTGACACCATTTTTCCAAGATGCTTGATCTTGTTTTCTTCAGTCTTTGAAGTAGTTACATCAGCCATACAGAAATGGTGTTATGGGAAAGGTGTGTGTATGTGTATGTGTGTGTGTTGTCACACCATGTATTTCAGACAGATCATAGTGGTCTTGTGAGATTTTAACACCTACTGATCTCATACCCACCTTAGTTTGTGTGATGCAGCCTGTGATTTCCAACAATAACAGAATCATCTAAGGATGCATTGCTCAGAATGTGTCCCCATAATAGTGGTGTGTGACTATGTGTACTGGACTATCCTTGTGACTAGCCATGTAACATGGACCAAACAGTTCATTGCACACCAACAGGCCTCTTTCACATAACATGCTAGAGTAGAACGTCTCTTGTTTGGAAAGGATTGTAGCCCCTTCCCAGTGTCTTGGTATTTTGTATTTTATGCTTGGCATTATTACATGGTAAATGCATATCATGGATCAGTCTTCACCTCTGCTTTGCTTGCAGTTACGGACGAGTTTATGCTGCCGACCCCTACCACCACACACTTGCTCCAGCCCCCACCTACGGCGTTGGTGCCATGGTGAGTACCAAGAGCTCCTTGTCCTCACTTCTTCCTGCCTCCCTTCCCTTCCCCCAGCTGGGACCTTAGTATGGGTTGACGGTTGACATCCTCTCACTTTCCCTTAATTGAATTTGTCTCTTGTGCTAACAGCAGCTAAAATGCCACATTAATCCTCCCAGTAAACTTGATAAATGTCTTAATTTCTTGGCAATGTAGTGCATGTAAGTTATTATATTTCTAATTTTGCAAGTCTCACCTAGCAGAGCACTTACCTTAATGGAATAATTAGTCATTTTGATAATTAAATCCATCACTAACAGAATGCAGTGTCAATGCAGAACTTTTTTTTCTTTTTTTTTTCCCTCCCTCGCTGCTCATTCACATAGCCCCAAGGTTCCAGCCCCAGCACAGACTTCAGAGGAGCTAAGCTGCACACTTCCAGGCCTCTGCTGTCAGGCAGCTGAGAATCTGACTGCCTCTCCTCCCCTTTTACAATTCATGTTTAAAGTCATAGTCGCCCAGGAAAGAAAATAGAGAGAGGGGCACACTTTGTGTGTGTGCCTAGTACATAAGAAATTAGAAGGAATCAGCTGGGTTTGGGGGGTTGACTTTTGTTTTGGGGAATCCGGGTTTTTGTTTTGGGAAAAGTAAAGGGGGAGGGCAAAAAAAATGGGAGGTGAGGGTGGGGTGAATTTGCCTGTACTTGTTCAAACTTCTATGCACTAAAACTCTTGAGTACAGTAAGATGTGCCCATCATGTGAGAGTGAATGCAATCATTACAAAGCTTTTGGCATGCAGTTTTCTGCTCGGATCAAAAATATCAGTCCTTATCCTAAAAAGTAAACCCCGTAGGCATTCATTTGAATCGCCAGTACTTCTAGAAAAAGAAAATGGTTACGTACCACCCGGTAGCCATTCAAAGCCATGGCCCCTGACATTCCCTGGAGCTTGGTCATAGAAACCCAACCACGATCTGGAAACTTGTTGTCTCGCACAAGCTTAATTACGTC
Source organism: Thryonomys swinderianus (assembly GCA_004025085.1). Classification (NCBI taxonomy): domain Eukaryota; kingdom Metazoa; phylum Chordata; class Mammalia; order Rodentia; family Thryonomyidae; genus Thryonomys; species Thryonomys swinderianus. The sequence goes on along the minus strand of PVIC010003662.1, from coordinate 13,931 downwards.
CAGCAATGCATCTGTACAGTCCTCTCTCAAGGTCAGATCCCCTGCAGATTGCTGAGCCAAGCCAGGAGGCAGATTTAGATTTCTATCCTGACTCTGCATTCAACCACTCCACTTCCACACGTCCACTTGAGGGATGTCTGGGAAAGGAGAGTTGAATCCCTACCTTCAATAAATCATCTAGATACAGCTTTCCCCAAAGGAACATAGTATTAATTAATCAATCCATCAGAGAAGCAAACAAAATGAGACAGTACAAACCCTTCAGTTGTCCAGTTTGTACCAAAGTCCTTATAGCTGAGAGGACTAGCTGACAGGATTTAGCTTTAGAGCTAATTATTTTCTTTATAAGGAGCATTTGGGGAGGTCAAGACAGGCCTTATCTCAAGCTCTCCACGAATGACCTGGGATGGGTAAGGGGGTGCCTCCATTTTGGTTGGTTTTGAGTGTCTATTTTTTTCACATTAGTCTTTTTGATGATCCACATGTTGCAAAAGGAAAATGTAAAAAACACACCCCTCAAATTGCTTTGTTTCAGAATGCTTTTGCACCCTTGACTGATGCCAAGACTAGGAGCCATGCTGATGATGTGGGTCTCGTTCTTTCTTCATTGCAGGCTAGTATATACCGAGGGGGATACAACCGTTTTGCTCCATACTAAATGACAAAACCATAAAAACCTTCCAATGTGGGGAGAAAGGAAGCTTTCCGAGGCCTGAGTATTGCAATACATGCAGTAGTGCATCATTTTAGCAACTCTAAAAAAAAATAAAATAAAATAAAATAAAAAATAAACAAGAGGAAAAAATTACATTTTTTATCTTATACCTCAGATATTTTGTTCTGTGTATTTTAATATTGTGGGTCTTTGATTTCTGAAGGTTCCGTAGTTTGGTTGCTGGCTGTAGGAGTTTTTTGTGGTTGATCTAGAGAGATGCTAGATATGAATAAAAATCGGTTTAGGGCCATGTCCAGAGTGCTATATTATGTAAATGAATTATATATGCTGAAACTGCAGCTACTGGGGTTAAGCTGTTTGGGAAGAGTGTAAGTGACTATCATCATTTTTTTTGCATCTGCATTATTTTATTTTGTGAAAGGGAAGGTCGGGAGGGGCTTAGGGGTTTGGGACTAGGGTTTGGCTGAAGAAAAATATAGTAACTGATGAATCTAAATGACCCACTGCACCAACGATCATATATCTATCTGTGGTTCTAAGTTACTCATTGCCACTTTAAGCCAAAGGTTATGTTGTCAAGGAGCTGCTTCTAGTAGCACTTTTGCATTGGATGTGAACGAAGCTGTTCAATCCCACCGTTAAAACCATTCTACCCGGCAGTATTCAGCTTCTTAACCAGCCACTAGTTATTTAGGCAGAAACTACTAGTTAGGCCATCCACAAGCATTCTTTTTATATTTCTTCCAGTATAATAAATTATTGATATCATTGCTGACTTTTATATTATGGGAGGGAAAAAATAACATTAATAAAAGGTGATAAAAAGCACTGTTTCTATTTTTTTCTTTTTTTCCAAAAAAAAGAAAGTAATAAAAACTTAAATTCTTTGTACCAGTTAAAAGATAATGTATAAAATTTACATCTGTGCAGTGGAGTTCTTCAGTTCTAGAAACAGTCGATGAAGCTTTCGTTTTAGCTTTAGTAGAACAACTGTTAGAGACAGACGTATAATTTTTATGGAATCACATGATAATCATATTCGGATTTATAGACGCATTTTACAAGTATTGCAATCATTGAGTAGAGATAATCATGGTATTTTCATCAGCTTGGTACTTTTTGAAACATGCCTACGTTATGTGAGCAAACTGTAATTTTTCAGTCTGTGAAAAGCCTGCCCTTCCGCCTCTCTGCCATGCCCCAGGACTCTCTTAAACCAGTTCCTTTAGCTCTCTTTCCAAGGCCCAGGACACTTGTCAGAAGGAAGCAAAAAAAAAAAAAAAAAAATAGATTTCCCCCTCTTCATCCCCAAAGAGCAAAGACCCTCCCTCACCTTCTGTGGAATGCAAGGCCAGAGCTGCACAGCTGAAAAATTGCAGCTTGTCTGTATTTCTTCTGTTTGAAACCTACCCATGTTGTCCTGTTTACAAGTTAACCTAAGTTGGGGTATCTGTCACGGGTCTTCCTGTTTTTGTATTGAAATTTAAAAAAGAAACAAAAAAAAAAAAACTAAATAAAACAGCAGCAGCAAGCTGTCCCCAAGTAGTTCTGCTGCCGTACTTAACGCCTCCCGTGTGCGGTGCAGCCCTACGGCACGCACTTTAGTAAGTTATCAACTCACCGCTGTGACCTGCCAATCTGCTGTAACAACTCTGCTTTCAAACAAAACCAAACAAAAGTTAAAAAAAAAAAGTGTTTGTGATCCAGCTTTTCCTTGTCATCCTATGTGCATGCCGTAAGATCAGTTGGATATTAAACCATCAATAAAGTTTCACAAAGATTTGAAAACAAGGTTTCCGTAGCTTCCATATCTAAGACAGACTGTAGTGATCTTGAAAAGAAAAAAAAAAAAAAAGAGGGGGGGACAATTGCTGAGCAACCAAAAGCAGAGAAAATTGTTCTTTTCACCGGATATTGTTTGTGCGTGGGAGGGGGTAAAGGGATGTTTTAAAGTGTCACTAAGGCATTCTCATCCCCCCACCTGGAAAGCAGTGTGTTAACACTGAGGGGCGCCTTGATGCTATTCAAGGAAGCAATTTGTTACAAAGTCTTAGCACCCTGCCCCAGAGGGAAGAAAGACTAGGAACAGGGGGCAGAGAAGAATAACTCGATTTTTTTCCCAGTGGCCTCAGATTTCAAAATCCAGAATTTGCATTGCGTTTGGAATCATGAACAGAACTCTTACTGTGTTGGTTGAAGTGAAATTCTTTTGCAGTTTTGATTTTCATCAATGAGCTGTACTTTCCCCCATGATTGTATGTAGTTTTAATAAAATCATTTAGAGCAAGTGGGTGCCAGCCGTTGTTGCAGAATGCTCTGCCCAGGCATTCTGCCAAGATGCCAGTAAGTCATTTTAAAAATGTATGTCAGAGATGTAAACAAACCTTTTGGATTTTTTTAAACAGTATTTATTTGGAATGTTTTCATTTATCTAAATAATTATTGCTATTATGAAATATGGAAAAAAGATTACTATCATGTGTGGCATATAGTGACTTAACACACACATCACGCAATCTGCAAACCCAGAAAATGTGTATATCTGTCTTTAGAAATTAGTGTTTATATCACTTACAGTGGTTTGTGAATAAAGAAAACTGGTTTGTAATATCAAAAAAATAAAAGCTTAGTCTGAAAAGGTACCTGTGAGTTGGTGTTCTGAGTTCTTTTGCTTCTGTGAGTGCCCTCTGAGGGCACAGTCCTCATCCGCATGCCTGGCTGTGCTTGCATCTGCAGGGTACATGCAGTGGCTGCTGCCAAGGGCTCTGTAGGTCGCTCTGGTCACAGATAGACCAGGCCGCACCTGAAATTACTCCGGACTTTTAGTCCCAATGGCTTCCCGTCCTCACTCCTCCATGCAGATAAGTCTGAACTCACAGATGTCTAAGAGAGTTGAAACTCCACTGAGCTTAGCAGTTTCCCCTATGGAAATGTCAGCCTTTGATTTAAAACAAAACAGTACCATGCTTAGCATTTCAAGTGAACAGTGCTCACATGGCTAGTACATGTTGTCAGGAGGCATTGGAGGAAGAAGATGAACGAACAATAAAAGCTAATGTCTACTTGTATTGAGGGCTTACTATTTGCCAAAAGACTCGTGTTCCTCATTCCATTTAATGATTTAAGAATTCCATTAGAGTCAAACTCTCCACTCCATTTACTTACTAAAGAATATCCTAATTCTACCTAAATTAATTATCTTAATACTTCTGCCAGCTTGAGGACATGCAAAGGCATTCAAAAGAATGTAAGGTATCTGTTTCCACCTGGATTTTGTCACTGCTAGGTCAGTAGGGTCCAATTTAGACTCAGGCACTGGTCTCATGCGCAGTGCAAGATCCTAAAACCATGTCCCACTTAGTATTGTTATATGGGATACAGAAAGCAATCGATGTCAATGGTATAGTGACACTTAAGACACTTACTTATAGGCAAAACAATAGAGGCACAAGAAGGCTAATCATGATCGCACATCAAGTGAATGAGGAGGCTGGACCAACCATACCTAATAGAAAATGCTCTCATCTGGCCCATGAGAATTTTAGGGGTTTGAAGTTACATTTCAAATGTATTTTGGCTCCCCCATCTCCTTTCCATGCTGAAGGTTGGTTTAGAGTATGAATTATACCATTTTAAATATGTTCTTGAAACCATCATGCTAAGTAAAATACACATGACACAGAAGGTTAAATACGAGATACTCTAACTTTAAATAAAGAGTAAAATGTAGATAATTGATACAAAAGAGGAAGATAAACTTTGTGGAGATGGGAAGGGGATCTAAGGTTGGGGTGAAGGGAAGTAACATGGATAAAAATGGGATATATCCATGTACCAATTCTAAGATGAATTTATTGATCATGTATCATAAATATATGCTAATAAAAGTGCCCCCAAATCTAGTGTGTTTAATGGTCCCTTCTCTGCAAACTCCCTACCTGAGCAAGTTGCAATCAACTTTTATCATCCTGTGTCAAGTAAGCCAAAAAGATGGTTATGCTTATTTTGTACATGAAGATGAGGATGTTCCGGAAATCATATGATTTGTGTGACATAATATCTACTAACTGCTGGAAGTGTACTCAAAGATCTGTGTAAGCCTGAAGATGGTACCCTCTGAAGACTTCCCTGCCATTGAAGGTGATGGTAATGTTACACTGAAATTCTGGTGGTCTTCCAAGAAAATATGTGAGGAACTATCAATTAAAATGAAGGAGTCACTAAGTTTATCCTGGCAGATAAATAACTGAGGCCCTTCCTATTCCACAAGAGGATATAAGTATAAATGACAAAGCAACATTGAAATCTCCAAAAGTAGGCTTTTCTCTAAAATCTAGGCAAGCACCTACATTTCATGTGAAATGGAGAAGAAATATTTTAAATGACCACAGAAGTGAAGGAATTACTTAAGGAACTCAACCAGTGGATGCCCCTACTTGTCATACACTTATCCGCCCCTCAGAGTGTGGCCAGAAGTAGGAAAATAAGCCCAGAATGGAGCCCTTGCTTTGTGTGTACATAGAGCCTGTTGTTTACTTTTCTTTAAATAATGTCTGAGAGGTAGCCGCAGCCTCATCTCACTTACAGTACATTTCTTGAAATATTAATTGAACAGTTAAAACCTTATCCATGCTAAAAAGTTTTAAAAAAATCAACTTGGGACACCTATCTCAAACCCAATTCCCCACTTATTACCCCAAACACTTGTATTATTTATGGCATCTGAAGCCTCTGTCTACTTTCTGGGTAGTAAACATCCTCCTGCTTAACACTGATATTTCTTGTGTTTGCTCACCCAGGATTAAAAGCCCTGTACTACTGACTGCTTCACTCCAATGAGCAGTTCCCAGAATTCTTCCCTAGTATACACCTGGCGAGCTGGTTAAAGAAGAACACACTGAGCCAGCCCACTTTCCTCACATCCCACGATAAGAACAACCATTGTCTAGGAATCCGAGGCAGGAGAATCTCAAGCTCAATCCCAACCCAGGAAACTTAGTGCCTTAGTGAGACACTGTCTCAAAATTTAAAAAATAAGTAAAGAGCCGGGAATGTAGTTCAGTAGGAAGGCGGTGTGGGTTCTACCCCTACTACCACATACACACGCACGCGTGCGCACACACGAAACATTGCCGTTCAGGAGGTATTACTTTCCGTTTAACTGGAATGTGACCATGCTCACAATGTGACCCCCCCCAAGGCCTGACATTTAGAAATTTGGAAGAGCTGATGAATGTGCCTATATTTGGTGTGCATAAACTGTGCATACAGTACACTCTGTACACAACACACACTTCTGTACTATACAATGCCACCCTTCTGACAACCTGTGATCTTTTTTTCGCTGATAAACTCAAGAGCTAGTTCTGAACAAAATGTTAATACTGATATCCCTCCTAATGGAGAGATGAAAGTCATATTTTGGTTGGAAAATTTACAAAAGCTGTTTGTGGAGACATTCATACCAGATCCTACGTTTATATACGTATTATATACTGGGGGCATGTGTTTGTAATTCTCAAGGTGCATTGTCATCTGAAAGGTACAAAATGTGTGCAGTAGCTCGGGACTTAGCCTGATGCTTGACCTGGAGCCAGGGCCTGGTTCTTCTCTTCCCTGACCTCAGTAGACTGCCTCAATTCACAGGTGCAGCTGTGATGGCTCAGCACTGTCCTGGACAGTCCTGGAGCATGTAGACTTGGGATTGAAAAGTAGTAGCTGCCCTTTCAGAGAGCTCCCCCAGAGCCCCCAGCCCTCCGTCTTACACTGTATAGAAATCGTGGTTCCTGAACACTGGGGCAGCCCCAAAGGCACACCTTGTGACCTGGTTAGTGACAGCTCTTCTCATTGCACATTACTGGCCTGAAGGAATAAGTTCACCACCTATCTCAAAGGGAAGTTACTTTCTGGGTCCTACGATGGTAGTAGTGTGATGACAACATTGATCTAGCTTTAAAAATTAATAGTATCGGGCCGGAGGGTTAGCTCAGTGGTTCCGGCGCCTGCCTCACAAGCACAAGGCCCTGAGTTCAATCCCAGTAACCACATACAATGCTGGGTGTGGTGACTCACGCCCACCAGCAATCAACACCACATACCACAGTGCTGGGCGTGGTGGCTCACGCCTGTCATCCCAGCACTCGGGAGGCAGAGACAGGAGGATTGCTGAGTTCGAGGCTTGCCTGGGCTTCATAGTGAGCTCAGGGCCAGCCTGAACTACAAAGCGAGACCCTGTCTCAAAAAAAAAAAAAAATTAATAGTACCGTTTCCCAAAGGGAACAAATGTTTTAGTTTGCATGGGGAATAACATTAAGAACAGCCAACACTATTCGAATACGGAGGAAGACATGCTATAGAGATATTTAATGTGTATATCTAACCCACACATACCTGTCTGCGATCCATACACAAGTGACGTAATATCTCCCCATCTCTTTTTTCCAGTGATGTTTATACTATTTCTGAGACCCACAAACATGTGGACAATAACAGGACCCAACCCACAGGCCTCTCCGTGATAAGAGGATGCACTGAGTGGCGGGGGAGTACAGCTCGAGATAGAGCACTTGTTCAGCGTGGCCAGGTTTAGGATCCATCTCTTATGAGCAAAACGATAAAAGATAGGCACAGAAAAAAGCCAAATTTGTAAAGCGCTTAACCTACTATATAACACGTCTTTTAGAATAATTGTTTCTATACTTATTTATAGTATATCCATATATATTCTATGGATTTGAGTCATATATATGTGTATATATACAGATATATAGAGAGATATATATATACATATATATACATATTTATATTTATATGATATGTGTGTATGTACACATAGATCTATAGTTTTATCCACCTAAAATGTATCTTTTTAGGCACACATGGACACCAAATGCTTTTAGATACTTATTTTTATGCATTCACATAGCTAAAATATATACGTATGCTAATTTTTAATGGAGCATTTAGATATGAACAGAATAAGTGATCAGGAAGTGACCGTTGTTAAGATGTACTGTCAATCCTCACCACCTTGCTAGGTAAGTATCTTATCCTCTTCCAACCCCCCCCCCATTGGGCTAATAGAAACCAGAAGCTGGGGGCACGTGGGGTACTTGTTCAGGATACTCAGCAGCCATACAGGGGACTAGGTCCAGCCATGTGCTGATGCCACAGTATGTGCTGCTGTCAGCTCAACAATACCTCACACACACCCTGAGCTGCTTCCTCGCATAACAGAGTCCCAGGTACAAATCTTCCAAGGATGGGAGGAGCCAGCCCAGCCCAGGCTTGGGACCCCCCCCCCCCCGTCCTGCACGCTGTACCCAGCTTGTTTTCATCACCAGCTGGTGAGCTCAGGCTTGAACGGTAGGGACAAGAAGGGCAGGCCGCAGAGAGTGCCCCCCGGAGAAAACAGCACCCGCCCCTCACAGGACCGTGGCTCGGGAAACTCAGCATGCACCTGTGACTTTGACATCCAGTCTCTCAGACTGCAATAGACAGATGGCATGCTGCCTGGATGAAGCAAAAGTCAGCGAGAGCAAGAGAATTCCCCAGGCTCTAACAGGGAAGAAAAAACGAATGGCTGCAGGTAGAAAATAGAAGAGCAGAGACCCAGGAAGTAGGGTAATGGTGGTGCGGCGGGCAGGTGACGGCTGGGAAGGCACAGAATGCAAATTGGCAGCTCATCAGCATACAGACTCCCGCCAGCCTTAAGCAGAGCATTCTGTCCCGCCACCCCCGCCCCCATCCCCAAATGAAATCTGCCTTGAGAGTAGACAGCTATAGCTGTGGTCCAAAACGAAACGCTCACGCTCACATGTGGAAAGTCAAACTTTCTGCAGCCACACCGGGAAGTTGTCGAGAACTGAGAACCAGGTCAGAGGCAGCGCACACAGCCCCACTTTTATCTCCCCCGAACACTCCCAGGCTGATGAGCAGCATTGAAATTCATTACTGCAAGGAGGGCTTCCGCCCAGACCTGCTGCTCAGCTGGATGGGGTTGTCAGCAGCACTGGCTTGCTGCTGCTTTTTACTTTTCTACTTTCTTAAACTATGTTTCTAGATGATGTATTGTTCTTTCTGCTGTTCTCCTTTGTTCAAATACCCAATCCTCTACTCTCACTCCAAAGATACAGGAAGAGAAAGAGAGACAGAGAGAAGGGGGGGAGAACCTGCTTTATGCAAAAAGGGGGAAACCTCACCAAACTCAAATTTAATTACACCATTCAGCTACTAAAATTCAATGTCATTTATGCATAACACGGAAGAATAAAAACATAAAATCCTCCCTCCTTAAAATCATTTCTCTATCACTTAAAAACAACAAAATGCTGTATCTCAACTGATAGAAAGACAACAATATATCTCCACCGAGCCATCAAAGACCTTCAGGGCCGAGGCCTGCAGCAGAAAGAATATATGGAGATACAGACAGCAAAGTTTAGTGGTTAAGACCGCTTTTCCTTTTCTTTCTTTTAATTTCTAGATGAATGTCAGTTTGAATCCTTTCTCCGCTGTGTGATCTTAGGTAATTTATTTATCCTCCCTGGGCTTTTGCATTAGTGAAATCCTCGTCAGATTTCAATGAGAATTCAGTAAGATCCTGTAACACGGAGAGGTTTGGGTTCTGGAACAATCACTCCCGTTCAGGGACAGAAACTCTCCTTGTTATAAAAGCAAGATACTCGACTTTATAGTTGCAGGAGGGAGTTTCCAGAATGGCTAAGTTTGAAAACCCAGAGAGTCCGCTCACCAAAACTACCTCTGACAATTTTCACGGTGTTCTCGGGCGTGAGTGCATCACAGCGGTACCACTCCAAAAAGGACCAAGAGACTCTACTTCCGGTTTCCACATCTGTAAGTGTAGATCCATGGACCTCTGGGAAATAAGGAAAGTGCCAGCGCTCTGCCCACACATCTCAGCTCCACACGGTTCTCAGCTAAGACGTGATCGATCACATGACACCACTTCCTCTTCAGTAAAGGGGGGGCGTGTGATTTCCTCTGAAGCTGATTTTCAGAAAGGGTGAAGAGACATAACAAAGTGATCTGAATATGGAAAACGTGCCATAAACACCCATGTGTATTCTTTCCTTGCCCTTTCATTAGACTTGAGATACTATTTTACCCTGGGATGTATCACTTCCCAGTTTAGAGGAGTTAAATAAAATACGCAGTGTCAAGAACAATAGCAAAAACTTCATGCTCATGGAGACTCACCTTTGGCCCTCAGACTTAGATATGGGGTTTAGGAATGTTAGCTAGACCACGTATATCCTATATGTCACCAAAGGCAGGCAATAGTCCAAACTGACCTCATGTAGAACTTAACATGAATATCTGTTGACTCCTAAGGTGCCAAACTTATCTGAGTCTCTGGTAAAGGTAGGACCTCTCTCCTGACGGAAGAATGTATCTGTCCTTGTCTACAGGGAGACATGCATGATGGAGCGGGGAGAGGTGATACTCAAGGCACCGGCAGCACCTATGTTTACCTTTGGCTTAGAGGTCACAGCTGATCACTCAGCCTTCTCAATAAGCTACAGACATTTGCTTTAGGACCCAGACCCATACTCCAGCCCTCCTGTTAGCAGGAGTACCCAGGAGGTCAATGCCTCTTGCCCCGCCCTGCAAGGTCAGAGAAGTGGAGCTCCCTCCCCTGCTGGTAGCCACAGGAACCAGCCTGTCCCTTCAGACTCTTGCTGGATACCCACAGGCCTTTAGGAGCTAGGTGTTAGCATCCGTAGTCTGAACATAAAAGATTTCCCAGCATTTGTCCACAGGAAGCTTGAAGGTTTGGAGCTCAGAGCCCCCGTCCCCTGCTGATCACAGTCAGATGAAACTAAGACATAACTGCCTTCTGGAAGAGGTCAGTCACTCTCTACTCTCTGTCTGTACCTTCATACCACCAGCCAGCCCACAGCTTCTCTAAGTATGCAGTTATCCTCATGTTCTCTCCCGTCTTATCTCTGTGTCCCTGTCTCTGTCTCCCTGTCTCTATCTGTCTATCTCTGTCTCTGTCCATCTGTCTGTCTGTCTGTTTGTCTGTATGTCTCTCTCTCTCTCCTGGAGATTGAACCCACCATCCTAGGGCCTATGAATATTAAGCAAGTGCTCCATCCCTGAGCTATACCCTCGTGTCTTCCACTAGGTATTGAAACATCTCTGATTTGGGGTGAAGTTTATAAGACAGATTTTTTTAAGATCATTATCTAAGAAATAAAAGGACCAAAGAAAGTCATTTTGTAGATGTACAGTTACTCACAGCCATCCTGCCTATCTGTAAAATAATTTAAAAAAAAAAAAAAACAGAAAAACAGATGCAGAGAAGGAAGGAGAAAGGGTTAAAAGGTAGCCTGGGAAACATCCCACCCACACGCAGAGTGTTCGATACAGATTTGGATGTCTAATGAGTGCACGACTTACTTCTCCTCTAGTGACCGTGATCTTAATTTTTACTGTAATATTTTAGCCTCAGTCTTTTTCCCCCCTTTTTATTGTGTGGGGTTTTATTTGAGGGGGGACATGGGAGTGGCATAGATTTCTTCACACTCTAAACTGACACTGCCCAGAAGAATTATAATGCAAAGCACACTTGTAATTTTAAATTCCCTAGTAAATATGTCAAAAGTAGACATAGATAAAATGAATTTTAGTAATATATCTAACCTAATGTACCAAAATTATCATTTCAATATATAATTCTAAAATATATTTAGATGTCTCAGGTTATTTTCTTCACACTTAACCCTTTCTTGTAAATTGGTGTGGACCTTACACTCTCACTACATCTCAGCTTGGACTGCTTCAAAGGCTCCCTAGCCACAGCTGGTTCAGGACTCGCACTGTGGACAGCACAGGTTCGGTCCACTGATGGGCCCAGCTGGCTACCACCTCCAAGTCTCAACATAATCCCAGTCTTGGCAGGAAGGGCCCAGTACATTTAGGGACCTGATGAGGTCATAAATGATAGCAAATACCTCACTGTTTTTTTGCATGATCCAGGTACATCTGGATGAGGACTTTTCCTCTATCCCATGTTTCTCAGAAAGTCATAAGGGGTCTCGTCTTCACCAGCAACTGTCCTCTCTCTAAGCTGCTCATTGATTGACTACTTCTAGTTGTTGCTCCTGATACTCAGATCTTGAAACAGACTGAAAACTTGTCCTTAGGAAATTTTATTGACTCAACATATCCTAAGCCCCAAAGGAGCTGACTATGAATCTGCAGTTGTAGCAAAACCAGTGATTTAAGATCAGCTAGTTTAGCAACAGTATCCCTCTTCAGCCCCACATTCCCAACATCCAAGTGACAGAAGTCTTGTATCTTCCTGTATCCCTTCTTCATCAACAAGCTCTCTGTTCAGATCCCTCTAGTGGAAACTAAGGGGCTAGTAAAGTGAGTTCTTCCAACTGCCGTCCACATTCATTAGTTGTTAGCAGAACTTACTTCCTTGAGGAGAGAAGATTGGGGCCCCCATACTAATGCCAGGTGACTTCCTTTAGCTCCTAAAAGCCACTGCAGCTCCTTTCAGTGGGACCCCCATGGACTGCTTACCACATGGGTGTTTGCTGTTCTAGTTGTAGTGGCCATCTCTGCTCAGTATTAGTAGACTTGAGTTAATTGCAACCCAGTCTTAGCAGCTTTTAATCTCTCCAAGCAAGGTATGCCATGTCTTTTCCCCTTTACATCCCAGCTTGTACATCCCCTATCTCTACCTATCAGCTGGCCCTGTCTGCATATCAGCCATCACCAGATGCTTCCAGCTAGATGCTTCTGGATATATCACACTATCTTGCTATGTGTCTTCGAAGCATAACCTGTTTACTCTTCCATGCTAGTAATCAGAAAATACTGGGTGCTCTTGGGACCCTTTGTCTTTGCTGCCCAAAGCAGCACTGATCAGCCCCAAGATCCAGTTCTAAGTCTTGTTTCTTTCTTTACTCTCACTAGTTTGTGTTGTAGTGCCTCATAAGAGATTATATACTCACTCCAGGGGTCTTTGATAATGTCCTCATTCCTGTTCCCTATATGCTATGGCATCCAGGTGAGCATGACATACCTCTCTGACTTCTGCACCTGCATTGATTAGGTCAGGCACACCCAGGGAAATTTCCCTCTGCATTAACATAGGCAGTCTATAAATAATCCATTAATGCCATCCAGGGAGTGATGACTCATCACAGACAAGGTTCCTCCTACACTACAAGAATGATTTATACCAAGCTTACTCACCCCTATTCTTTGGTGGCTAGGCTAGGAAAGCCTATCATAGTCAGTTCACAGCTATCCTAATTTGCCTTATTTCAACCAACAACTGAAGAGACCTGAAGAGAGAACACGAGAGATGGATCTATATAACTTATAACCTATTCTCACAACCAATGTCCTATTTCTCTTGTCATATTCACAGAAGAAAGTCACTAGAGGATCAGGGATGTAGCTTGTTGGTAGTGTGCCTGACTGAAAAGCCCAAGGTCCTGAATTTGATCCCCAGTACCAAAAAAGAAAAAGAAAAAGAAAAGAAAGTCACTAGATCCAGCCCACACTCGAAAGGGAAGGGATTCCACAGCATGTGAATTCTACAAAGCAAAGGCTCTGGGTCACAGCATGAGGAGGAAATGTTAGTGGTTCCTTAAGCAGCTGAGAAGTTGGTGGCCTCATCAGACTCAGGGCACTGGACTGCCCTTTCCCTGAGAGCCCAAAAAGCATAGTGTCCCTCCTGTACTGAGCAGCTTCCTACCTTACAACACACACCTAGAATAATCAATGTATGAGGAGGAAATGCCTCTCTGATTCTAAGTTTCATAAGTTTCAGACCATGGTTGGTCACCCAGTGTTTTGAATCCACGGCAAAGGCAGCATCTCATACTGGGGAGTGTGTGATAGAACAAAGCTGCTCACACCATAGAGAAAGAAACAAGAAGGGGCCTGGGTCCCAATTATCCCCTTCAAGACCACTTCTGGAACCACACTTTTGATCTGTAGACTTTTGGGGAATCATTCCAGATCTATACCTTAGCACCCTTCTCCTTGGGTTTGCTTTGTCAGTGTCCTGCTGACCTATCCATTTCTACCTAACATCATTTTTCTATTCCTAAAAATTAATCTTTGACTTTCTGCTGTTTAAGTGAAGACTCCTTTCTGATCAATACTGGCATATCAAAGATGAAAGGCAGCCGAAGGCCTTGTTTTTTCTCTCAATGTGTGGGTCCTAATCATTAATGATTGCAATTATTAATTAATTATTGGGGTA